>QVNV01027905.1:0-21597 GCA_014825455.1 Pseudomyrmex pallidus
GTACATCTAAAAAAAGAGGGACAATTCGAAATCATGTCTTTAATTTGGGACAAATTTTGGGACGCATTGTGAAGTGGGACAAAGAGTTAGAATTTGGGACTGTCCTTCCTAAATTGGGACGGTTGGTCACCTTAGTTATGATATAATCTATTAATTTCATTGTTCTTAGTAAAAATATGTATTTATGGTTCTTAGTAAAAACATTGCGTATTATCGTTGTGACGTTGATGATTTAAAAAAACATTGCTAATATGTAAAATATTCACAGTCGCAATCAAAGTCGCAAATTTATATGATAAGAATGAAAGTCATATTATGTACATTTTGTTGCTTAAGTTTAAAAAAAAAACGATTACTTTGTATGTTCATTACTATTTATATTACTTTGTATATTCATCGATTCAAGAAATAAATTGTCAGATGTTTTAATATTCAGCCAAAACACCGATTTTTTAAATTAAAGAAATGTCATTTTATAAATATCTTTCAACATAAGTTCCAGTGAAATACGCTACATTTTATTTTATTTTTATCTCATGAGCAAACTGATGAGGTGATTTTGAAACTATCAAATCAGAGAGGAATATAAATTTGGGAACGTAATAATATTTGTGCTATGTGTGTGTGTGTGTGTGTGTGTGTGTGTGTGTGTGTGTGTGTGTGTTTCATATATTCCCCTACTATTTCTTATATCTCCTTACTGTTGTGTGATTTTCCGCTTTTAAGAACTCTCATACTTTCGTTACATTACTTATCAAGGTGCTTTACACATCTGTCATAATTCTTACTTTATTTAGCAAATAACAAAGCCAGACTTAAAAGGTACGTATAAAGAATTATTAGAGCAAATGTACATAAGTCAATGCATTATTGTTTTGTACTTAAAATATATTATAATTTTATGTGTAATTATATATAATCTTTGCGGATTATTCCGTTATTACATGTTGTTATATGCGATTATCCTTGGCAAGATTTCATATTTAATTTTCCGCGTTGTTATTTACCGTACATAAAATTATCATTACTCGTCTAAAAACATGCTAAATTTCTTTTAAAGTTTTTCAAGTATGCTTGTAAGTCACTTTGACTTTATCATAATTATGTTTGTCATATTTAATTTAGGATGTGGAAAGAACTTTTGTATCTGTTTTTAAGCTTTGCATTATTAACTAAAAATGCAATGATTTACGCAACTGGCAAAGATGACCAGATATCAAACATAATGGAAGAAATAAATATAACAAAAGTCCCATATACAAATCAAAAAGTTCAAACAGTAATGTTCGACATACCGGTTATAAGAGTAACCGTATTCTTTTCAATATTAAATTTAGGTTATGAAAAAAAGTTAAATGAGACAGACAAAGAAGACTGTGACAATGACTGCGAAATTATAGAATACATTTTAAAGATACGGAAGATAGGCACAAAAAATACAGAAGATAGTCACAAATTGACGACAGATACAAAAAATTACGTCAAAGATACATCAAAAGAAGATATATATTATGATAACTTTGTAGAATATAACAGTTTCTTTAAAAAGCTATCAAAATTCGCGATAAGAGAAATGTTCTTTCAAGATGATAAAATAAAAAGACTTTACATCTATATATTTTCTTATTTAACAGTTATAATGGCTCTATTTATGTTGGGTAATATTTACAATCTGGTTTTTCGCCGACGTATTTTATAGTGATCTTGTCATTATTGGTAAGTGATGATGTTTTATTTGTTCTTGTTTTATCACGTTACATATAAATGCACGTAAATGCACAGAAAACACATAATTTCACATATTTAAATGTGAAGCATGTGTGACAACCACATATTGTTTGTTCTTGAATATAATTTCTTGAATATAATTAATTAACAAAGACACCAAAAACTCATTTATTCAATTCGTCAAGCATAATGTTTTTTACGTAAATAATCTGTATTATTTTCAACACATATCTACACTTTTGATAAATATTGAATTAATAACAGTAAATTCAACTGTAACACGAAACGTCCTTGAGATATGGCTTTCTTGTATACACTTGCAGATCGACATGTACATACGTTTAATACAATACCGTTTTTCTTTCTTGACAAGCTTAAAGAGAATGTGGCATCGGATTTTATTCGCAAAATTTTTTTTAAAGCGACAATATTTTTTTGCCGACTATGCACGATCGAGCGCACAAAGTCACTTGCTAAACAAAATCGCTCCGTATACTTATGCGATATCACGCTTCGGCGTATTTTCAACGTTCGTTATCTAATCGAGTTCACTCGACTACTGAATCTGATCGTTCGCGTTCAATCAGTTTTACTTTTGACCTGAACCAATACAGATCGTCGTTCCTCGTGATCTCACGTAGTCTCGTTTGTGCGTGCTCAATATGGAAGACGAGAGTTCAAATCCGTTTGAAAATAATAGCGTTTTGCCAGAAGATGTGCAAGAAAAGCTATCGAGCATACTTGAGAAATATAAACAGTTAAGCGACGAAGAGAAGGAAGAATTTCAAAAAGGCGCATTTGACGTATTATTAAAGAATCTGAACAAGTTACCTAGAAGTACACTTTTACCCATGTGGTTCGCGCCATATCAACCTTACATTCTGTTCATTCTCGCAATATCGCTTGTGGTTTTGCTGTTTGGTACGATATCATACGCTTAAATTCTATTAAAAAAAAAGAAATAATATAATTTCACACACCAATGTTTCTTTTAGATAACTATTAACGTGTAAATACTTATAATAATTTTAACATTTTATGTGTATAAGCACATATTTCCTGAACAATTATATAATTGAAGTTACATATGTTAAATAAGTCTTTGGAGTTTTTGTTATTTAGTACATATTTAGTATATATTTAGTATATATTTATCGAGACGGGAAAATTACAATATTTTTCCGTATGAAGACTTTTATTAAATGTTATAATTTTTTAAATATTTTTATTTTTCACTATTTTTAATATTTCTTTTTGTATAACAGCGTAAGTGTAACAATGAGTAATGATTTTTTTTCTCTTTTACAGTGTTTTCAGCTTTTGTACTGTATCGACACAGATTTGAGCGAAAACGACGACAAGAAGAAAAGAAAAAACGCAAAGAGATCAAAGCAGAGATGAAGAAGAAAAAGAAAACGTAAAATATACTCATCTATATTTATTGTACAAGAAAAAAAATTTGACAAACTGCAAATGCCAACAATCGAATTCCTGTATAATATGTGTAATATTCTACGATCTTAAATATTAATTAATATTAAACATTAATATAAAATAACACTTGAGAGAAAAGAGAGAAAGAGAGATGTCATAACTACATTATATAATATATAATATAAAGAAATTCTTAATAATACATATCAAAACTATAATAAAAAAATATAATAATCACCAAAAATAAAATTTAAACCTTAAAAATACAATTTTTGATTGTTTAACTAGTTTTACTCTAAACATATTTAAAATATTTGTTTGCAACTTTGCTGTTTTAGTATCTTACTCTATTTGATATTTTAATCGTTTCACTTCGCTATTCTCTTACAGCTGTTGATTACCGTTTATAGCTGTTGTCGGCCATCACCTGCTGACAAATTGAGTAAAATAGCGCGCAAAAGGAATATAATAAATAAACCCTTTGTATGTATAACTATTTGATACGACAATCTTTTGTATGTATACTATTTGATACATTATTCCGTTATAAAAGTTTTATTTGTAATAACGTATAAAACTATTACATTACAAAACATCATAAAAATAATATATGCAATTACATATCGTTTTTGTTCATATACAGTTTATAAGTGTATAATTATTGTATATGAAATTATAAACACTTCCAAATATAATAATTATATATATGTAAGTATAAAGAGAATGGATATAATTATATAATCATTTGTAAATTGTATATAATATATATATGTACATAGATATATAATCTATATGTAGATATATAAGTATGAACAAAAATGGTATATAATTGTATATTTATATAATTTTCTTTATATCACACGTAGACACGTTTTACAGAAGTACTTATTACATACAATTTGTATGTGTAAGGTATAACACTTTATAAAAAATAATATAAACAATCAATGTTTTAACATAGCTCTCTTCATTGTAACATCTCTCTTTATGGTAACATCAAGTTTACTTATTATACATAGAGTTTTTAAATTTTTCGTAGCGTAAAAAAAGTTGGCACTCACACGATGTTTTCTTCGTGTAAAAGAAATTGTCGCAGTGCTCGCATGCGACCTATTGTAAATAAAAATGTACCGCAGAGTAAACTTTATTTTACCGATAAACAATAACAAGTTTTATGTAATTTGGTTTCTTTTAATTAACACATTAGTGTAATTAAAATAAAATAAAATACAAGCTGAAAATAACGATTCTTTTTTTCTATGTTGAATTCTGATAGATCTACGTGTAACTAAAGATACTTATTAGATGAAATCGCTTAGCAAGTACAAAACCTCAATAACTTGCCTACTGCTTTTCGAGGAGACTAATTCAAAAAAAGCTCCGATATCATAATGAAATCTAGAATCTCTTGATTAATAATTTTTAGACAGATTATTAAAGCAATGAGTTGATTTAAGATAACAACAATTCATAACATTTCAAAAAGTATTTATTGTGCCATGTAGTTGACGTAAACATTTGTACTAAGTAATATACTAATAACACACATATATATTTACATGTTTCTGCTCTTACAATATCGACATTTTGAATGTGTCTCACTTTCCTAAGTTTGTTTTTTTAGAAGCATTAAAATATTTTTTGTAAATTTTCACATTACACATATAACAAGTTTCCATATTGTATGGAAACTTGTGTTTTATATCTTTTCAAGAAATACACAAAAATTTTACTTTTTAAACTTTCTAAACTCCTAAATCTATTCTAATAACTTGCATCAATATTTCTGTATAAAACTATAAAAATGCAAAAACATTCTGCATTTAAAAATCTAGAATTAAAATAAAATCGTGTAACGTATTAAACTTCAATTTTATAAAGATTGTAAAGCTGTGTTAGAATCTCTGCGCAAAAATAATATAAAATATTTGTTTCTTTTATCATAATGTGTGTTTGCACTATATAATAAGATATGAAAATATTTACTTTTTCTTTTTCATAATATGCTAGAATTGTATTTATACTCTTACAAATAAATATATTTATTGGCACATTATTAATTAAGGCACTGAGTTAAGGTTATATGTTTTATGAATTTGCACATTGTATAGTATAAAACTTACTCGGCATTTTTGTAATTACAAAAAATATTACATAGTTATTAAAAATATTACGTAGTTATACATTAATAACAAAATGTTAATGTTTTAAAGATTTGTGTCAAAGCAGAGAATAAACAAAAACTTATTACATAAATCGACCAGTAACCGTAACTTAACTATTAATAAACTTTTATCTGCATTTAATATATTTTATACTTTTTTTAGTGTGGCACGTGTAAAGTAACTAGCTGTGTAACTGTTTCAAAAAAAGTAGTATTACAAAGTAAAAGTAACACACAGTCACGCTTTATCTATAATCTCTTTATCCGTTTGTTTTTATATATTTAACAATATGGAAGATATATTTGTATATAGTATTACATTACAAAAATACTTTTCTAAACAATCATTATCAACATTGCGATCAAATCGGACTGCTAATCAAATCAAACTCTTGCAGCGACGCTTGGTCTAAAAGTATATTTACATTACATATACTTAGACTTCCTTTCTGTCTCTTCTCTTCTCTCTTAAAATATTTGAATAATAACAACACAGTGCAATTATACAAAATCTCATATTTACTTTTCGCTAATGTTTGCCTAGTAATACGTTTCTTTTGCACACATAATTATAAAAAAAATGGAATAAATTGCATACTTTTCTTACAAGCTTAAAAATTTGGCACAATTTATACTTGTTTCAACAGATAAACTTTCTTTTATAAAAAAAAACATATTGTTAACATTATTGAGTGATACTCAGCTCGATATGAATTCGATACATCCGAGTAAATAATAAATACATACTCGGAAAATTAAAACTTACTTTTTTCTCTCTTTTGTACAACACTATAAATTGTATATAACAATAACTCTATAAATTGTATATAACAATAACTACAAAATATAACATTTATAATCAGAAATCTTAGATTTGCGTATAAACAAATTTTTTTTTTTTTTTTTTCAAATACGGTAGAGAGATATGGCAAATAATATATCTAGAGAAAAAATGTATGAGAATATATCGATATTAATCTATTAATAATACAAATTCATAAAATAAATTCATAAGATTTTCATAAAAGTTTGTACATATATACTTTGATACATAAAACGCGAACAATTTTCTAAATACATAATGGTTATTCATATTATTTCACAATGATTTACTCTTTTTGTATTCGGTTATCTGAGTTACATGAATTGTTTATTATCTTAGTTGTTAATGTAAAATATTGGTTAATTGCTATTTAAACCTGATATTTTCATGTATCAGATTTAAATAGCTATTGATACAAATCGTACGATGATAAGTAATCATTCTTCAGATTAATCACATTTGCTAGATAATCAATTGAACATAGCTATACTTTACATTACTATTCAGTTTCCGCTTTAATGACCGTATATTGTAAATAATTACAAAAGTATAAATTTATAAAAACTTGTTTTTAGTTAGTTTTTGACTTTATCAGCAATTTATAACGGTCGCTAGCTGGATCTGAAAACAAAATATATACATATATATTATGTATTATTGTTAGTAATTTAACTCATTTTGATTTTTTATTTTATAAGTGTGGGTCATCAACAGATATTTACCTTTGATAGTCTCGACGAAGTACATACTCTCGTCCTTCATATTTGCCACTAACTCATCGGTGACAAGTACATGTATACCCTGTGGTCCTAGAAACAGTGTCGAATGCAATCGGTCGTGAGGCAAATTCAAAGTGCTGAGCAATTTGTTCGTGAGCGCGGTGCTCGTCAGATTGTCAAGATATGCGGGTTTCCAGGGTGAGCTGTCGCCTTCGAGCGAAAAGTAAAGAGTAAGTTTCGGAGCCGGTCCCTTGGAGTGCAGCGTATTGAACAGTCGAATACCATCCGCTACTCCGCAAATTTGAATGAGATCCTCCCGAGATAGAAGCAAGATATCCGATGCGGAGAAGCTCGCGAACGTCGATTCGAACGCGTTGAACCGACTCGCGCGAAGCCACGCAGTTGTTTGTGTAGCATTTGCGTCGGGTGGTAACTTGGTAAGACACGGAGTGCTCTGCATGGGTAAAAAAGAAAGTTGCGGAAAGAAGTCGAAGAAACTTATTTCTTAAAAATAGCAAATTTGCAAGTAACACAATTATAAAGTAGATTTTATAAATTTAGTTATAAAAAGTAAATTAAAACATTCAAAAGTACAAAAAATATTTTTTTCTGAAAAATTACTTTCTGAAAGCTTCGTTTACATTTTTACAAAGCAATTCTTAAAATTGGTTGATATAAGAGAAAGAAAGAGAGAGACAAGCATTTCGAAAATAAAACATTATAGTTTTAGAAAAGTTAGCTTATATATTTATGGCAACAAAGATCTTTACTGTTTTCATAGACTCGATTAGGTGTTGCGGAGAAGTAGTTTTGCGTGTAGCCAAACTAACATCAGCTTCAATGCAAGTTTGATCCGGCAAAATGGCGGCGGGCGATGGCAAGGCCGGCGCCGTTCCCACGTTTTCCTTCACGGCGTCCGAAGCAGGGACCAACGGTACAATACCGGAATTAGAAACCGAAAGTGCTAGCGGGGCTACTACCGGAGAAGCATTACCACTCACTGTCGTACGTGTCTGTGGCGATCTAGAAAACAAAATCAAAACACATTTAAATTATTGCATACATGCACACATACGCGCATAAATGTCTTTTTTGAAGATATAAAGATATATAAGTATAGAATAAAAGAGCATATATATTATAAAGCTATTTTAACATATTAATTTTTTCTATATAATCTTTTCTGTAACAAAGAAAACAATCATATAATTGTTTTTCTTCATATTCCCATTTTGATAATTCTCAATAATCTTCGACATGAAAAATTTTTTTAGATATATAAAAAGAACTATATTACTTCTAAACTCTTAACTTGTGAGTCTTCGATTACTTTGTAACACATTGTAAAACGTCTTGACGTCTTGGAATTTTGTTGAATTATCTGCTTTATTATTTGCGCAAATGACAAAAATTATCGATTATCGACAGTTATTATATGCCAAATTGAATAATACCGTGAAAACAGAAAAAAAGAAAACCAAAGCACTACGAAAAAAGACATGTGTCTTTCGATAAACAACAGTATGTGTATTTAAATAAGAAGTAAAATCGCTCGCGAAATTGTCAATAAAGGTTAAAAAGGCAAATGTGGGACTACACGTAAATACGGAATGTCCGTGTATAAACCGTAGATCTTTACGAAACAAGAAGTCAAACTTTTCGACCCTTATATTGGATCTTCTTTACTAACAAACTAAATATAAATATAGAAAAATATATATATACAACTACAAATATATATAACTACAAATAGTTTGCTAACATCAATCAAAGAACGCAAATTACAATCTGTGACAAATAAATAAATAAAAAGATCCCACCTGGATTTAAATAAGTTATCCATCAGCGAAAAGTTATCCATCTCTTACGAAAATGAACTACTGCCGATTATTACATATAAATAAAGTCAGTAATATAAATATTACTGACAATCACACAAGAATATTATTAGATATTACAGGAAAAAATCACTGAGAATATTACTGGCAATTACACAGAATACCAGTAATTCTTTCGTACCACTTTCTTTTTCGTAAGAGAGAGTACACCAAGAATAATGATCTTAATTGATAGCTAATTAAATAAATAAATAAATAAAAGTAATAATTTAAAAAACACTGAATTAAATAATAAGTAACGGTAAAAAAAGTAAATTAAAATGTACTCGATAAAAAAAAACGAAAATTAAGAAAAAGAATATAATACGATGAAAACTCGCACAGCTCAAAAACAACAAGGCATGCACAATCTTTACAATGTCCTGACAAAATATGTAGTTTCCTCTACACACAACATTCGATAACTACCAAATATTGTAATACTTTACTATCTCTTCTTTTCTCTCCTTTTCGCATTGTCCACCCCTCTCGCTTATTTGTCGCTTGTTTGTCGCTTCGTATAATCGATTCGTTTATTTACTTCCTGCTTGAACGAGCTTTTCTCACTACTGTGTTGCTACTGCAAATACCCCCTAGCTGTTGTGTATATGTTGACTTACAAGTCAAACTGGTAAGGCATAGGTAAATAAGCATAGGTATTACGTTCTTATATAAAACTATTAATATTTTGACAATTGTAGATATTTACCTATCAAAATCCTTCATAACTATTTTTTATATACTCAAAATGGTTTTAAGAAAGTTTCTAACTCTCATGTTTTACGTATTACAAACAAACTATTATATTAGCAATGTTAAGTTTGAAAAATCTTTGAAAATCATTGAAAATCTATCTCTTGTTTTATTAACAAAGAAAAACAAACATGTTTAAGCACAAATAGCAATAATTGTCCAGAGATTTGTAACAATTGAGTGGATGGTTTCTGTAGATTTTATGTCAAAATGTCTTACATGTTTTAACATCTTTGATATTTTTAACATTCTTGATGACTTCTAATAAGTTTTGTTTATTGAAATTAAATAAAAATTTTCTTCTAGTTATGTAGTAGTTAATCAGCATTGTTAGGAATATTAAAAAAGTTTAACACATCATTTATCTTTAATGTCAAAACGAGAAGAGTAAGTCGTTATGTTAATAAAATCATTAAAATTAATAGAGATATTAAAAAAATCATTATTAGTTGACCATTACTGTTTGTCAGTTGTATGAATACAATCCGTTTCCGAGAATTTTCCGCTCCTACAGCGGATCTATAGCGAGAGTCTACTGTAAAAATATTTAAGCTGTGTGAATTTTCATCGTACTAAGTTCTTTTTCTTAATTTTCATTCTTTTTAACAAGTACATTTTACTTTATTTTTTGTCGTTACTTATTAAATTCATTGTTTTAAGTTTTTAAATTATTAATTTTATTTATTTATTTAACCTTTTGTGTACCGGCTCTCAGAAATGCCTCTTAATTGGACTGAGTCCTGTGAGACCTTACGTGGACTTTAAGATTAAATCTTCACGAAAAATCAATATTTTTTAATTGTGTTTCTCTGAATCTAAAATTTGAGACAATTTCGCGTCAATTAAAAAAACAAATTAAAAATATCTCTAGTAATTTTAAAGATATAAGCGTTGAAAAAAACTAATTTTTACTAGAGACGCCGAGTTTTGAGTGGGTTTGAAAGACCTATGTCAGTTTACGAAGAGTTAATTAGCTATGAATTAGGATCATTATCTTTATTTTCCCTGGTGTGCTAATGAACAACCTATTCAAATCCAGATGACAATTAAATAAATAAAAAGATCTGAAAATATATAGTTATAAATAAATAAATATACGTATTTTCTAAATATATATGTGTATTCTATAGTTATATTTAGTTTGTCACTGAAAAAGATTCAACACAAGAATCAAAATTGACAAAGATCATCTGAATTTTCATTTCAATCAAAGATATACAGTTTTCTACACAAACATCTTGTACTTAGTCTCATACTGATCTTTTTAATCTTTATGAACAGTATATTTACTATATTATATATTTATTATATTAAATATGTACTAAAGTATCTCGCTTATGATTCACGTCGCAATCTGAAAGACGAAGTATGAAATAGATGTTCGAGAAATTCAAAATATATTTTCGAAGTTCGTCAAATGTTAAGTCGATGGTGAGTGCAATGGATCAATTACGCGTTCAACAATTTTAAACTACAATTTGCACTACAAATAAAAGAAAACAAGACTAATACGAACTTGTGTCGTGTAAGATAGAAACAAAATCATTTTGCAAGCAAATTTATATCTTCAAACATATATTGCATCAAATGTAAATATATTGTTACACATTGAATGAGAACGTGACCCCGACACAATCATGTGATAAAACTTTGATACATTTTTTTTTTAATTTAAAAGATCCTCCTAGTTAAATGCAAAAAAAAAAAAAAAACAACATGTAGATACAATTTTATTCGGCAAAACTTGCGAGATAAGAAAAATAGCAATAGCAGCTTTAGAAACTCATTTGATTAAAATAGAATATTACACTATCATGTGCGATATTTGTCTAGAACTCATGAATGTTTCTATCTGTTTGCGTCAAACAAAACTTGATCTTTTTAAAATTTCAATTTACGCGCGCGCGCACACATATAACAGCAAAAAAATTATTGTTGACATCTTTTATCATTATACATCTCTATCACGAATAGAGAGAGATGTTACATCTTTTAAAGGAAAAAAATCATCAGAACATGTTCTCTTACACAGAATGTTTCTTCAAGCGAAACACGAGGTTGACTTTCTTGCAACCATCAATTTCCTTCGTATCCAAACGCTTCCTTATCTGGAGACTCACTAATCCTCCTCGCATGACGCATTTTCTCTTCATGCGTCCATTCAACAAGGCATGGACGAATCTGGCGACGACCTGCACATGCGGCGGTCCACCACTCACAATAACTTCGTGTTCCAGAAGCCATGTGACGAACTGATCGAGCGGATAGCACGGTCGTCTGATGGACCAGCAGCTTTTCAAGTCCCAGTAATCCCTCGACATATCGAGAGAATGTGAGCGTTTTCTTGTTCCGATTCGAAAATAAATTAACGAATTTTTCTTTCTCACGGCGAATCCTTTTTCTCTTTGAAGGCTTTCTTGCGACTCCTCACGCGCTCATTCATAAACGCGGTGCACCCGCACGCTCGAACGTCCGACTGTTCACCAATGAACGTTCTGCCACCCATTCGTGGTCGTTATCGAGACGTCGTTCCCGAAGCTCCAATCTCTCCGAGATCGGTGCGATTGATGTCGATCAATTATCCCCGATAGCTGACCGCTTTCATCGCGCAAATAATTCGAAATACGAATTATAATTCCAGTCGTCTTGTCTGTGGCGTCTGCATTGCGTTACTGAGCCTGAACTGAAGTCGCTCGATATGAATTCGTGTAATAGAGAGAGAATCTGGTCTGTTCGTTCGCTCGGCAGATAGGATCAGTTCGAGTCAGTCGGATTGCATTTGTCTGCCGCGAACCGGATACCGCTAGTCGTCCGCGACGTTCGTTCGCCGGCGAACTCTCTCGAAATTCTGACCTTCGCCGTCTTCGATAGTCTTTCGCGCGTGCAGCTCTTCCAAGCAAAAATCTCGCCGTGTCGCGTGACCAGTGTACGTCGTATATTTTTTGTGTCGTTTTTTTCTTCCTTTTTTAGGTAAACTAACGTTGCGTGTAATCACGAGCAAGTAGACGCTTATTGATAATCACTCGTGACAAATCTTGTGACTCCGCAGAGAGAGAGAGAGAGAGAGTGGGATCATGTGTGTTACTCGAAAAATGTGCAAATATTTTAGTTAATCGCGTGTAACCGGTTTGTCGTTGTTACGATCCGGTTCGAGACCTGCCGTGTTTGCCTTCCGCTTGTCCGTTGCACTATAAAAGAAGCGAACTTTGTTCCGCACAAAGGAGTCGCGCCGAGTCTTACGATATTTATCCTTCTTGAGCGACTTGCGTGCGTGTCGCTATTTTGCATCGAGCCTAATTGCGATGCCATATGCGCGCCATAACGTGCGCGATATTCTGTTGCGTGAAAAACACTTTTCGATGCGCGCGAAGATAAACCTCGTCGTGTTATTTCAAGAAATTCCTCTCCAAAGCGAATTACAAATAATCTTTCTGTTCGTTGTTACAACGCGACGAATGTTGTCGATGGCAAGGCAAATTTAGTCTCGGAATTAACTTATTTGCTTCGTACAATTGGTCTTATTGGTCTTTTTCATGCGATAAGTGACTCTTACAGCTCCGTAATTATTCTCCCCTTTATTTTCTTCTCAAGGCTACCGTGGATTTCACGATTCCGATTTCCTCAAAGTGACGCTATTTTACCTTTGTTGTAATCGATACTTCTCCCATGCTTATTCTCCCTTTTCTCTCTCTCTCTTTCTCTCTCTCTCTATTTCTACTCGGAACCTGTTTTCAACCTGTTTTCAACAGTTTCCAAGCGATTAGAAAGAAGACACAGAATATCTTCTTCTAATTACAAGACTCGATTTAACCGCCCTGGCGTCAGCTTTTTGGCGGCAAGGCTGCTTGTCATCTGAGGGGATGATCTTGCCGCGACAGAAGCACGTAGATGGCCAAGATATCATGTGTCAGAACGACGTTTAAATTAGCGACGAACGTAGCAAACAGTGCGTGCGAGACTCGCGTACACTCTGCTGGAAGTCTGGATGCTACGACAATCGAGGGCATTCCTGAACGGTGCTCGTTCACGAATATATCGACTCGCCGGTTTGTCTTGACCGCACTCGAAAAGAAACGCTATCACTTGTAGAAAAGCGCTCGGCACATCACACGTGGGTCTTTATTAAACGCAATCGCGAACTGTCATCAGCTGTCTGTCATAAGTGACGGTTGGTTCGCGGTTTCTTATTGCATGATCAATGGTTGAATTGGGTTGATTGAGTTGCACACGAAAGAATTGCGATGAGTCACACGAGAGAAAGTACAAGTTACTTATTTAAAAGGCAGCGTAATATCAGATCGCCTTCAATCACGACACAATTCGGAGTCGAATACATCAACAACACGGGAGTGAACTGGGATAAAATATATAAACGATCCACCTTTCTGTCTCGGAGCGCGATTATTTATTCTTGTAATAAACCGATTATAATCCCACTTCCTATCGACTATTCGCACCGGAACGCACTCGACGCGTACCGGAATGTACCAGACTAAAGTTAATTCGTTTATCTCAAGCGATAACTCTGTTTTTATTGTTACTTGTCGGCGCGTTGCACAAACCGGATTGTTCAAACACAAGTTCTTCAACTTGTATAAATTCGTTTCAAATGTCGTTTCAATTATAACGAGCCGCACGCAAAGATAAACTTGGATGTGCAACAAACCTCAAGACAAATTCCGCTCTTTTATTTTTTATGTCTTTAATCAATTCAGTCAGTTGAGAAATAAACATATCTCTTATCCCAGTGTTATTAAGTAGAGATAACAAATAATCTGGTTTTGTTTGAGAACAAAATGCTAAGAATAAAACAAAATGATGCTGAAGGACCTAGTCAGTTGGTTTTGTTTGAGAGCACTGTATATCTCAAAACTAATTTCAGTTGAGAACGAATCAAAGGATCACCAGTGTTTGGTTTGAGTACCGGTTTTCACGCGCACTATGTAACTGCAATCTCAACCGCTTTCTTTCCGAGCGATATACGGTGAAGTCGCTTCAGTGGAGTGGTTAGCAATTCCCGATCAGTCACTGGAAGTGGATTGCACACTTTTTGGCGTCGACTGCGAGGAATGCCGGGTTAACAACGTCGCAAACAATCACGCGAGCGATGCCAGTCACTGGTTTACTGGTTGATGAGAGAACATGCGTTCATATCAGTTGATCACGTCGGCGCAGCGGTTGTCATACCGTCGTACAGTGACGCGACAATAGGCGACAATTATCAACGCGCTGCTGCGAGTTGAATGAATACAGCGGGATGATGAATCGACGCGAGAGGCAACGCGATACACAACGGTCTGAAACTTATTCTCATGCAATGTATCTCTCTCTCCCACCTCATGATCGCTTCTCTCTCTTTCTCTCTCGCTCATCGCGAGAGTTCTCCAACGTTCCCTCTCTACCGGGAGGACTGCCATCGTGGTGGAGATGGGGACGCCGGCTCGCGCCAGTTCAAGCCAGTTTATCGGCGACGATGTCCGACGTCTACCTCCGCGTTCCCCACTTCCCGTTCACCATCACCAGTCTGGACAAACTCTACCAAAGAGACTTAACCACCACCACTCTATCCTTCATGAGAGAGTAAACTCCCTACCAGCCACGAACAACTGACAACGTCGCAGTAGTTTCTGGTACAAGCGAGAAATGCATAATGTGCTCTTTGTTTCTTTCTTTTTTTGTGGGCTCCAATTTTTATCCTGAGTTAAAAACTCCGGATAAGTAATGTCTATTTTATTTTGTTTTTCAAAGAAAAGAAAACATATAGTTTTGCTTTTCTTATTTCTGCTTAAACAGAATAAAAATCCACAGAAACTTTATTAGACGTTTATTAGATAAGATATGAAGCTGTGGAAAGGTTTAATGAAACCTTTGTTCTGTATATTATCTTGAACATTTGTTTTGTATATTATCTTGAACGGTTGTTCTGTATATTATCTTGAACATTCGTTTGTCATATTTGTAGTGATGGAAAAATGATAAAAAAGAAATTTGTTGTCGATCTCTTTTTAAGATTCTTTTTTTTTTATCAATTAATTAAAGAATCTTTAAGCTCTTGAAAGTTTCGAAACTACGAAATAAATATACGGTCATAAGAGCCGTTCGCAGGGTGTTGTGCTGAAATATGCGTGTATATATATATGTAACACATATATAAACGTATTGTAACTTTCACACGTGAGTTTTTGAATTTAAATTTCAATTCTTAAAATCATACAGGGTGCTAGATTTGCATCACATATATGAGAGACTCCGAATACCCCTTAATTTTAAAATATTGCGAAAAAAACTTCTCTTTTTTTTTATGTTCGATCTTCTTCTTTTGTTATCACGCATGAGACAGAAAGAAAAAAAACAAGAAAAACTAGATATTTTGATTGAACTTTAGGAAGAAATATTTTCATCCATTCTTCATTTGATCGTCATGTCGATAATATAAATCTTATATAGAGTAGGCTATCTATCTATAGAGTAGGCTCTTATAGAGTTCGCTTGTACTTCCACGTACGTCGCAATGGTCGTGAAGGTCGTGGTGATTGCTAGGTAAATTGCTCGGGTACGAGAAGCACGTGCATATAAATAACTTGCAAAAGCAAAAACACTCATCATGTAGACACCAGGTGTCTCGGAAATGTTTCGCTATTTATATCTATAGAACAGGTATTTCTCGAACGCCATACACATGACGCAAGGACTTGCCCAACTACGTATTTAAATTCGAATCGACGTGGTATGAAAATCGAAGTACAACGAGAGAGAAAATTAAACCGGTCTCTGTCTCGTATACTAATTCTGTTAATTTCAAGTTAAATTATTAGCAAACTCGTGAAACGATTGGTTATCCCGGTTGGTCATCTCAATTTATTATCGGGATAAAAATAAAAAAGTCGACTTGTTTAAATTTTTGGGCAACTGCGCGCATAAAACGCGCATAGTTGCAACATTCACTTTGCTATTTTTGAAGGAGCAAACACACACACACACCGTCGAAATTATTTGACAGGATGATTCATATATAAATTAGACGCCCGAAACCCACTGTATCCTGAACTAGCCAGTTGTTGTTTGTACAACAAATCGCAGAATTATAACTCTCGAAAAATTTCCAATCACAAATTTGCAAATGTACCTGATCCAATCTCGCGTCCGATATGCAGAAATAATATATTATTATAAATACAGTTGTAATAAAAAAAATCTTGTTTGTGTACAAAATATTGATAATACTTGATCTTATTGTTTTATAATTGTTGCAGATAAATGTTTTTTTTGCTCTCTTCATCAAATTAGAACTTTAAAAATTCCTAACATTTAATAATTTTAATTTTTTAAACATTTTTTCAATTTAACAAAAAATACGATCTTATTGCTACAATTCTATAAATTTACTAGCGATGTATATGTAAAAAACCAGGAGATTAAAAACGTGTACTATTGTTTTACAAACTCGTTACTGGTGTTTTATAATAGAAGGATAAAAAAAGTGGTAATAATAAAACATGTAATCTATTAGTGACAGATTAATGAAGCTGAGAGACAGATTATTCACAATTATTCTATCTTTTCCTTGATACGTCAGAAATCCAACAAGAATATTATTTTACAAATATTATGTGCACTATTGACTTCATGCATTTAACATTCATCTTTTGCTCTGATCCTATATATGTCATTTTATCGTTCACTAATTAACGTTGACTAATTAATCGTTCACTAATCACTTATTTCCACATAAAAAATAAAGCATATCACATCAATGAGATTTATTTTCGATAAGGCAAAATAAAGTTGATTGGAATTGTTTCCAAGTTTTTATAATTTTCACCAAACTCGTAAAATCAAACAACGCAAAATGGTAAAGTTTGTTGGAAAAACTACTTCAAGTTAATTGTTGGATGATAATATTAATTAAATATTTTACACGTATAACGCATGTTTTTTTTCCTTAAGTTCTTGAAACACGTTGAGTTTTCTTGATATTGCAAGAATAAAAAAAAATGGCAATAAAAAAGGAATGGTACATTGACTTACATTGCATCAGTTGAGGTGTACGAGCTTCCACCATTTTGGGTTGACAGAGTGGAGGGCGATAAGGATTCTAGAGGAATCTATGACAGAAATAAATAAAAACAAAATTGTGAGGTCCTGAGAAAAACAAGATATTTATTGGTCATTTTATCGGACATTTTATTTTGACGGTTTCTTCTTATTTAAAAAAATGCAGTTCTTTTTATTTAAAAAAATAGATATTGTTCAGAGAAACTTACATCGGAGAGTACAGTACAATCGTAACTGGGCTGATATTTGTCCTGTTCGTGAGGAGGACGTCTCAATATTTTGTCCCGATCTTGCTTGTGCTTACGGTCCGCTCCCTTCAATTTAAAGACTTTCACCTGACACGAAGCGGCGTGTAGACGCGGTCCTCCTGGCAGTCGAGTCTCTACTTGAATTCGAAAAGGAACGCCTTTCTCGCCACCGTGCTTCTTCGGCGTAAACTCAGTGCTTATGCAATTGACCTAGCCATAACATGAAACCTTACTATTCTGCGGTAAACATGACTAATGCTCCTCGTCAAACCATTGCAACAGACATCAACAAATATATATATATATATCGGTACATAAACCGAGAAAGACTTAACGTTGTGAGCATGTCTTCCGTGTTAAAAAAAATTATTTGGAGATAATATAATTAAATTATTTATAAATAATACAACATCTCAAATCTTAAAAAAAAATTCGAGATCAGCGTACTTTAATGTAAGCGCCGACTTCTTTTGTAGGATCCCACATAAATTCCACACTGTTGTTAGACGGCGACGGTTGACAAACGTTCATCCCATAGCTGAGGGGAACGTCGACTTCCAGTAATTTCTCGCCCGGTCTAGCGCGTTGCCAGGCCAGCATCTGCTCACGTTCCGTGTACTGCAGCCGTCGCTCGTGGAAGCAAATGCGGATCGTCGACTGGAACAGAAAGGTCGAATGTCCCTACAGAGGCGTTGTAGCACCGTTTGGGCGACTCACATCTTTCTAACGTTCGAGGATACGCAGTGAGCTCATGCCGATCGTGTGCATTTATTTAACTCTCACATGTTATTGATTTTTGTACGCGTTTACAGTAATTAGAATATAAAACTACGACTGTGGATTCCGCAGTGTTTCCTCGTTTTTTTTCGTGAAGGAGAAAAAACTGACTTATCGGCGTCAGCATGAGCTCGCTCGTTTGCCTTGTGAAAGACCACCAAAGCGTTTTTTAAGATGCCGCTACCCAAACATTAGAAGCGTCCGAATAGGCATTTTTGATATTTCAATGTGTGAAGTACCTTCAATATCTTTCCACGGTAGGCAGATAAATCGCCCAATTTTTTCAGTTTAATCTCATACGGCTGTCCTTGATTCAGATATGTCAGCGTTTCTTCATTCACCTTAGTGGCAATGCTGGTAGCAGCTGCTAAGACATACTGAAAACTAAAAGAAAAAAATATGGTGTTCAATACGTAAAATCCATTTTTCTATTAGCCGTTACAAGTAAATCAATGTGATAAAATTTCGTACTAAAAGCCAAAAGATACTTCGATAAAATAATAAAAAATTTTCCTCGACTAAATTTAATGAAAACTTTCTGAGATTCTTTTGATCTCAGATAGATTATAAATTATATATACATGTGTATATTTTTTAAATAACATTTATGTAATCTAGAAAAAGAAGAGTATACATATGTGTATACTCTTCTTTTTCTCTCTTTATATATATATATATATATAATATATATATATAATTTAAATTTTCATATTTTAATGATCGCTTAATAAAGTGATAATTAGTAGCGCACCGACAATCCTCATTTAATTCATTTCCTTGCTGGGAAGAAGAGACATGATTGGCCGCGGTGGAAGTTGGCGGGTATTCCTCATTTGAGGAATATAAAAGTTGATGAAGACTGGTCGCGGTTTGACCATTGTTGTTGCTGTCAGCTTCGATGGAGCCAATATTGCCGTTATTGGACGGCACTGTAGTGATTGTTCTTTGCGAAACTTGATTCAAACTGAAATAACAATATAAAGCATTTAAATACTATATATATAGAGTATGCGTGTGTGTGTGTGTGTAATTAAATACGCTAGATTAAGTTAGGTAATAAGATAAATTAAGTTAGCGGATAATATAGTTTCTAAGTTAAAATATAAAAGCAATGGCGGTTAGTTATTAAGTTAGCATGTAAGCTAATTATAAGATATGTTCGTAAAAGAACAATTGTAACTTTTAGAGAAATCAACAAAAATTTATATTCATCTGTCTATATGAATACAATATGTGACAACTATAGAGGAAGTTAATTGCAAATATCACGCGCGCGCACACATACACGCACACACATGTATAACAATTTCTTGATCGATACTGAGCCACACTCACTACAAGTTAAAGAAAAGCTGAGACGGCAATACGTTCAAATTTGCGGGTGTTCTCATTCTGGTTTCTGACGTGCGGTAGAAATTCTCACTCAGTCGCACCAAACGCGAAGTTAAATTCGTACAACATTCTTTACCGCGCGACACTTGTTGTTATAACACATTATTGCAATAACACTTGTTATTTGCCAGGTTTTTTACACACACACACACACACACACACAGATCACCAACTTGCACCTTTTGTCGCGATATCAATATGCCGGCCGCAGAAGCGCGATCGCAAATCGAAAGTCGCTTCGATGTATGTCTACCACGCGAGTGATTTCATCATTCGTCTAATCAGTTGTTTCAGAACACTCGGTTTTCCGAACCTCGCTCATATATACCTTTTACATAATCTACTTCACCCGGAGAACAACAAGATCGCGAACCGACCTCTCGATTTCATCGTTCTACATCGATATGCCGATCCACGCAATTCTCGCGCGGCAATTACATTCCTCATGTTTTTCCCGGCGTTTATATATATCTGAACGATCGCACTTGAATAATGAACTTTAACACGGACAGTGATTTTCCACGGAAATGCGCGACTGGAAGAACTAACTCGAATGTGGGAATGTTGCGTTTTTGAAGCTAGAAGAGAGTATGCTACGATGTTTGACGCAAAAAAACACTTTACCGCGCATTTTCATTAATTTTATAAAAAATAATAAAAATAATCTAAAAGATACAGTCACGAGAAACTTCTGTACGTAAAATTGTTCGTTATGTAGCTTTTCAGCATCTCAGAAATTTTATCGCCATTTTGTTTTTTTACATGATTTGACTCATGACGTTTAACTCACTGCGTCATATCCCGTTCAACTATACGACGGAAAATTCTGTCGGATCTTTTATCTCACCACACACATCGCACACGTGCGGATGTCACTTTTGACTTGCATTTTCGACTGACGCGATCGAGTAATTAGTTTATTTAACGAAATAGACGCGTCGCGCGATAAACCGAGAGCGTAAGAATAAGTCTGATCCGAGCGAGAGAGCGGCTCATTCTCTCGATAGAGCCGTCGAGAACGAGTGCAACGATACGGCTTTTATCTGTGTCTTTGCGGGGGAGCCGCGCGTGGCAAATTCCGCTCGGAATACTTCTCACCCCCGGATCACCCCCGAGGAAAGAAAGATAGACGTCCTCGCCTTCGTGTTGTGGTCGTAATCGTAATGATGTCAGTCACATTGTCATTTAACTTTACCATTAGTCTTAAGGCATCATTAGCTGTCGCGGACCGCGGGTTGGACACCCCTGGTTTATACTATATATCTAGTTATTCTGATTTTTCTAGAGATGTAAATTTTACTTTAAAAACTATTAATAAAATTCAAGAAAACATAGCGCTTAATGTGATAAGAAAAAAGATTAAAGAGATGATTTTTTAAAATAAGAAAATATATTTATATATATATATACTATATATAACGCTCGAGTAATAAAAACAAAAGATAAATAGGAAGGTCAAATAACGAACTCTTGTGTTTTAAAAAAAAGTTATTCAATCCTCAAAAAGCGAAAAATACTTATAAATGAACGCGTACAATTCTACACAGAAAAAACAGTTTTGTTGAGATTACCAAATTTTAATAATCTTAACCAAAATTTGGTTTCCACAACATTTTATTTGGTTTGA
>QVNV01027908.1:0-34035 GCA_014825455.1 Pseudomyrmex pallidus
GGCCGATAATGTCTGATGTCTGGCGTTCGCACGTCGTGTTAAAAATGGAGAAAATCTCATTGGTAAAAAAGAAATGTTTTCTTCGATTTGTACTGCTGTTTATCAATATTGTTTTCGAACGATTACTATTAATCAATTATTACTTTTTTTTATTTACATATATATTGTTTAAAAATGATATTCTTGCGTTAATGCACACAAGTGTTTAAAATTACTTTGCTAAATCAGATCGCGTCAAACGGTCGGGTCTCAAGCCGCGGCGTTTCTACGATTCAAACGTGTCAGGATAACATGCGAGGATTTCTTCTGCAACCTACCCCCTTCCTCCGCAGGTGTCTGCGGAAGACCGCTCGTCGTCCCTCTTTGGCCGCGGATTCCCGACGACCGTTACCCTCCTTGTGGCATCCCTCTTGATGCACCCTCCGGAGGTTGCACAGCAATCATTTGCATATCTGCCGGCCGTGGCGCGGTGCGTTCCGCAAAGGGCAGCCAAATTCTATTATCGAACTACGGCACGCGAGGGAAAGGGAGACGAATCGCTAAGTGGACGAATTTGGAAAAATAAGGAGGGAATTCGAGCGATGAAAACGGCACGCGGATTGCGAACGTACGGGGAGAGGTCAAAGCGGCAATTGCCGTCGCTAATGTCATTAGACGCTGCAGAATGCAGTGTATGTGCGAACGCGCGCGGAGATCTACTTTAATTGGATACTCATCGTAACGAGATGTTTACCGAGCACAACTAATACGTATATACGCGCCATGTCGATGATTGACATCGTCATCGAGCAATTACGCTTCGTCCTCTCCGGTTCTGTGTCGCAGCGCGCGACACGATATATCTCGCGTCTTTGCGACGACTTATGGAAATTTAATTGAGAGAGCGAATGAAAGATGCCTGCTTGAGAGAAGTTGTAAGAAAGTAGAAATAGATGTATATTTTTCAAGACGGGCGTAAATTATGCGGAAAGAGCAGATTGAATGAATCAACGTCGAATAAAAGCGATACTCGCGTTTCAAAGGGCACGTAATTGCATTCAGATAGTAGCCGGACTTTCTAAGTAGCAAGTTGCCCGTTGTCTAACGTAATTAAAAACTTTCGATCCCGCGCGTTTCATTACAACCAAGCGCGACGATCGGAAGCCGCACTTCCCGTAATTCTTAAGACAACTAATTGTAAGTCAGGACCCTCGGTTATCGTCGTTAATACAGCGGCCTGTCAATTACCACGTTCATAATTCAATAAAACAGAAAGCAATATGCACACTCCTCGCTCTACCTTCGCAATTATTAGACGTTAAACATCAAGACCAATTAATGTGATGACGCGCGCGGTCATTTTTAATCACGGGGAAAGCTCTTCGCCCGATGACTCGCTTCTTCGCTTCCACCCGGGATCGCAGTTGTGTAATGAGAGAATACACACTTTCGCGCAGACGTGACAAAAGGGCGCGCGGTGTAACATCAGCAACGTCAGCAGCAATCCTAGTTCATTCCTCAAATGAGAAGGCCCGTCTTTCCCGGCACGTTTGCACGCGTAGCAAGAAAAGTCGATGTATACATAGAAAGAACGGGCAATACGTTGCCGTATCTATCTCTTCTTCGTGTCAGAACGTTGGTGAAACGTGTCAGACACTAACACAAATATGTAGACATTTATCTCGAACGAGACGAGAGCGGGGTAAGACCTCGCGCGCAAAGTGCTCCGTTACATCGGTATTTCGCGACGTTAAAAGTAGCAGGGCGCAAAAGTTTCTCAATGTCGATATTTTTGTCTTAACCAAAATGAGATCGCAAGCATTTTGATGTGCCATCTTCAGCTCTTCGAAGGAGGAGAACAAAGTCCCGCGAAAAGAACGCGCGCTTGCGAGAGAGGGGAGATTCGAAGAAAAGACTCGGGTGCTGAATGTAATGTAAATGGGAGGGTGACGCGTGGGTCTCGTAAGACGCGCTTTCTTTTTTGCCCTCATCTCTCGTTTCCCTCTCTTCTTTCTTTCTTTCTTTCTTCTTATATTTCGCGAATTCGTCCAAATCCTGTGCGTGAATGAAAGTCTTGAAGAAATAAAAAAAAAAATAAAAATAAAAAAACTGAATTCACTTCGAGAAAACTGCCGTGCCTTTCGACACAATGTTGATCCCTTTCTTTCCTTATGTTTCCTGCCTGCTTTTATTATTTCCCGTTTGTGCCCTGGACAGTCATTGTGTACTTCTTTTTGAACGTCCGTTGAAGTCTCGCGCGCGCTTTGTCATTATTCTTCGCGTGACAGCATAATATTCCGGATTATTTATTAAACTTCTGCACTCACGCAATTTCCTTCCTTTTATGAAAAAAAAAGACATGGATTTTGCCACGCGAAGTATAAACCGCACGATGATATTCCACATCGCGAAGAAAGAACGCTTCTTTTTTTGACGAAATTCTCTTTTATAAACCAAACATCTCACGCAATTAAAATTAACAATTAAAATTTATAAAATTTATTTCAAAATTAAATACTCGCAATCTATCAACTTTAATAACTTTTTTCTCCTTGAGCTGTATCGACTCTCTTCACCGAGTAAGCCGGGGGTAATCATTAATTTTTAATTAAGTATTATACTGAAAATGCAAGAAGAGCCTGTAAAAGCCTCACGTAAATTATGTAAATATCGATATATCATTTTCTCTTATACACCAAAACTATGTTCGTTTCTTTTTCAGTATCTAGAATATCTAGATGAACGGAACCAGCACGTTATTGTGTCGGAAACTTGAAAATCGGTTTGTTTTGTTCTCGTTTGCACCGATTGTATTATACGACGTCCGCGTGTTAATAGAATCTTCGTGTTCCGAGCAATATCGCGTCGTCCGCGATGAAAAAATGCCGTTCAATTCTTTCTCGCGATCTCCTTCAGCTCTCCCTCTCAGCTGTCGATTCATCTTCCGAAGCGTCTCTCGCGGAAGAAAAAAAAAGGTCGCCATCGTCGTAAGAAAAACTTCTTGGTCATTATTATGCTTCGATCAAGCGATTCGAGCACTTGGACGTGCGAACGGGCACCTTGAAAGACTTCCAAGCGTGAAGTAGACCTTTGCACGACACGGTGTACAAAGTGCGCTCGTCCACGAAACTCCTTTTCTTCGAGTTATTCTTTCCCCCTTTCTGCGCGCGCGCGCGCACGCCAGTGCTTTCATCTCTCCCTCTTTTATAAGCGCGAGAATTGGATTAGGTGCTCGAGAGAAGTTAGTTATATAAGTTTCTATCGAGACGCGCGAAAACTACTAGTTGTAGAAGAAGAAAACCTCGCGAGTTCCCCCGCCCATTTGTGGAACAAATCGCGTGCATTTCCGTTTACGCGCTAATGCTTCCCACTGAACGAGAAGAGAAATGATCTTCTTCTTCCTCAGTTATGCTCTCCAAGTTTGAAAATGCGATCTCTCGGATTGTTTCATCCTAATTGAACGCAGCACTTAGGAAACTACTTGAAACTTGTTAGAGGAAAAAAAAGCGAGAAAGAGGAGAAGAAAGTGAATGCCGGTCGATTGCATCTTATATCAAAACACTTTCGTCAAGCAAGAAACATCGGAAGATGCGGGGAAGCATATAATCTCCCGTTTTCAATCTGAGAATTAGCCAGAACGGTTCTTTGTGCAGCGCGTAATTAGAAGGATTAAAAGGTTTTATCTCACCGGCGTGTCGTTATCAAGAACGTAATTAACCGCGCGCTAGTATCAGGACTGCGCGCCTGAACGAGATTGATGCCTCGTCGAAAGGCTTCGTTGAAATCGTTTCCATGGGAATAAAACGGGGGAAATAACGAGGGCGAATGAAATCGACTGTCGGGAAAGTAAAGAAAGAGAGAGAGAAGAAGAGATTTTGAAAACTTAAAATACTTTCTTGGGAATCGATACGTACCTCATGTTCGATATACCGGAAGTTTTCGCGAGATTGGATCACGTACGCGTCAAATATTCACGATAGGATACACGGTAACGGGTTTATCATTTTTTTACGACCACCGACATCGGTCCGATATTCGAAATAGGTCACATACTGCAAAAATTTGCATGAAGGTAAAATAATAATTTTATCTCTCACGCGCTCATGTCGCAGAAAAACCAATACTTTTTGCGTTCAAATCAAAGCAGTATTATTAAATAATAAATATTTCTGTACTATAAATGTATCTCTTTGATATACAGAGAATTGTGTAAGAAGTGAAATATAATTCTCTCTTTCTCTCTCTCTCTCTCTCCGAGCGATTGGCCCCGAAACCCTTTCGCCGTAGTCTATCGTAATAGTATATTCGCGCAGTTCCACCAGTGGAATAAATCGACCCCTGCGGACTCACTTGTTTGAAAGCCCTTTGATACCCAACGCGGACGTCTCTTTGTTCTCTGATACACGAAATTTGTCAGTGACTTAACCAAGTGCAAGTCGCAATTGCCTTGAATTAAGCGTCACATTTATTTGATATTCCGAATAAAATTGTTAAATTGTAATATAATCCAAATTGTTATTAAATAAAAAAACTCCATTTATCTTTGTCTCTCTCTTTCTATCCGTTACAACCATATATTTTTAATATATTTTTCTATTGTTATTAATTTAAATGTATTTTCTTTGCGCAGGAAATAACATTTAATACATGCATATCGTGCCATTTATAAAAGGATTGTAAACTGTTGTTCACCCTCGTACGAGATTCGCATCATTGCTAAGGGATGAGTCATACTCTTTCTGTCTGTTTTTAACCCGTAGTGGCGTCGGAGGCATCCGGGGCGTCGCGAGGGGTTGGAGTTTAATCTAACAACCCCTGGCTCACTTTGCATGGCCAGGGACGGTAGTGGGCTCCACGCGAGACGGAAGAAGAGGTAGGGGAAGGAAGAGAGAGAGAGAGAGAGAAAGAGAGAGAGCGCTACCCGCAAGGGGTGCGTTTCCCCGACTGCCCCCAGGGCAACACTACAGCGATAACCTCGGACGAACTTCTGGTATGAATAACGTTTGCCATGAATTATCATTACACGGCACGAGCCTACGCACCTTACGTCAATCGCGCAAAGGGTGAAGGTCAAGCGAGATTACGAATCTGCGATAAGCCAACAAACGCGAAGGAATTACCTCATAAAGACTACAAAGTGAAAAGGGTAGATAAAAGGGAAAACGTGCCGTAATCATTTTATACAACACCGAATGAGAAATATTTTATGAAATCGAATTCTCTATATATACATATCGATCATATAAATATCACATATATCGACGTAATGAAAAAGAAAAAGATATTCTCTCCTTTTTTACATCCCGACGATATCGTTTAAACGTGACGATATCGGCTTTCCGTATGACGACGCTCTGAGGCAACGACGCGTGACATATCGCGGTTGTTGACGATGCTCGTGCAACATTGATGCACTTTCGACAATTCACGAGGACGCGTCTCGAATATAACCCGAGGGGTTGTCTCCGAAATGGCGAAGTAAGGTATCCGTCGGAGCATGTCAACTCCCACAACGTTCTGAGGTTTTCGACGTCTCGTCGGGTTTTCTCTCATCTGAATTTCGATCACGCGGCAGGGTCCGAGCGCGCGTGACGTCATATATCCGAAATACATCTCGCAGAAATCAACGAATGTGTGTGCGCGCCTCTACTACCACCTACCTACACGCACACCTGCGCGCACATGTGATTGCACAGGCACAAGAGATCGCAAAGGGTCGTCCGTCGAGATATTTGACGGTCTGCATTGATTTCGTATCGTGTTCTTCTGCAGAATTTTAAAACTTGAACGGCCTCTTTTTCTTCTTCGTACGTGTGTACGCGTCTCACACGCGCGCGTCACGCGGTGGCGTCGAATGTCAAGGGGAGACGCACAGAAGATCGGTAAAACGAACCATGCGCGCCGTAGAGAAAGAGCTCCGCCTGGGTTCCGCGACTCTCTTTCCTTCGTTGACAAAGGCGATGCACATGCGAAATGCAAAGACGCATCGTCAAGTTTAAGAACGCACGGGAAAAAAGAAAATGAAAAAAATTTAAAAAGTCTCTATAGAAAATTAATCTTGCTCGTGTATATGCGTTATTACAACTTTTTTGCAATTATTGCGAGCATCAAAAGATTCTTGAATGTGGTATAAAATACCATAGCCACTCAGGGTTTCCTTTTCACATGCGCGCAAGAAACACAAGTTAAGTGGTAGTACACAAAAGCGCGGAACCATCAAAGGAGGCGCGTTTCGTTCGCAAAGCGTGAATTCCCGCCGTGAGTTTCGCGCATAAAAGTGGCACGATAAATTCTACCTTTGCGAGAGAGATCTTCTGTCTCTTGAACGATTTCAAACGTTGAACTGCGACATTTTCCTCCTTGAACGCAACTCGCGACGCTCGACGAGAGAGATCATTTGCGGCTGCTGACCCGCGCGCGGTCGGAGATGAGAGAATAATTTCGCAGCGATCCACCCTCGTCGCGGAAGCTTTAAAAGGTGCTTTTACGACGCGGTTCTTACCCCACCTCCGTCCTTCACGAAGCCTCCGTCTCGGGGAGAGACGGAAGCTAATTAACGGGGAATGCGAGCTGCAGCTGCAGGAAACGCGTGCCTCTCGATCCGGAGCGGATTGTGAAGGGGAGGAAGGGGGGAATTTCGCCCTTCCGGATGCCGCAATCGGAACCGCGAGAGAGAACATCTTTTCGTCGAGGCGTACTTCGATGCGAAAACGCGATTCTATACGCAAACATTCGGATTACGAAGAGTCAACTCGCGATGTTAAAAGCATTCGAGTGACGTAAACATCGCTTTTGTCAGCGAGACGTCGGTGCGAAACGATAGGAAATCTCGATAAGTTATGCACCGGGTCTTTCTCTGTCGATGGGCTTGAATTATTTTCCGGGAAACAGGGGTGTCGCGCATACCGTGTTTCCGCGCGAACATGTGTAACATACGGCCACAGCGCGGCATAGCGTCGCTAACGACGCATTGAGCAAAACGGGGAAGGGTTACGCCGAAAGCAAGACGACGAAACATGGCCGGCATGTGTCGCCGTGCACGCGGTAATTGCTCCGTACGTGTACACATGGCGTAATTAGTTCATAATTGAAACCCTCGTGCGAAGCGAGGGTTAGAGTTTGTGCATAAATTGCCATTGGAGGATCGCAATTTTCGTCCAATAACTATCCAGAGTTATTGCTACGCCATTAGCGCATACCAACGACGCATCGTTATAACAATGCGCTAATACTTGAATTCACAAAAAATCGCAATAGGATATTTTTCTAGAATTGCTTTGTATCGGCAATAAAACTGTCGTTTGTGTATTGTTTGTAAGTGCAAATTTCTTCTCATTAATCTATTTTGAGATATATTGTTAAATTTTGAAGTAAATTTTTTTTGTATTGTGTAAAAGAGTACGGCGTCGGAGCCGTATGTCAATCCGTCGAGACATCGCGACGCGTCGATACAGTTTCTCCGGCAGTCACTTGACCCGACGCAGTGTTTCCTCCAACTTATCTTACAGAGTGCCGCATTACATTGCCGGGGGAAAAAGCTTTCCAGAAGCCGGAGAGCAATATTCAAAACAGGAAAAGAGAGAGAGAGAGAGAAAGAGAGAGGCGCCCAACCCCGCCGACATTTTCCATCCGAATGGTTCTACCCGCTAGGATATCCCGTCCGTGCTGATTCCTGTCATGTTTACGTCAAAAAAAGAAGAGACTTGTCAAACCGCGGCTTCGAGCGGGTAGTGGAGGAAAAAGAGCGGGGGAGGACTCCGCATCCCTGGACGCACTCGATTTCCATGTAAAAATTGCGAAAGAAGCGGACGGGCGAAAATAACGTGCCACGCGACGATGTTTCGGTTAACGACTTTCCCTTCATTTCACATCGGAGAGTCGACGCGTCAGTACGCATCGTCGTTCGTTTCGTTATAACGAAGCTCTGAACTTGCGCTCCGAAAGTTTGCGTTGATCGCAATTTCTCCCGTATAAAAACGTCGTGTACACACATTGAAAGTCTTGAATTGTCGCGCTCGACTGGTCGCTACGTACGCACATAAATATAATACGTGCGGCGCGAGTAACGCAAATATATCGGCGCGACTAAAATTGCGAAAGCGCAAGAACGAATGGAAATCATTGCGAACGTCTGAATGGGAAACGTAACGCGAGTTGAAAATCGATTTCCTCGAAGAGGAAGTTGTAGAGGCGTCGAGGCGGAAGGGCGGGAACGACCGCTCGTACATCGTGGCCATCGCGAGAGGGTATAAATGGTCGTCGACGAAAAGAGGCTTTCGCACAAATCGTTAAGGCATTTTATGGAGCCGACGCTTTCATGAGACGGAGCTTAAAAAAAAAAAAAAAAAAAAAAAAAAAAAATTTTTTACGGTATTACACTCTGCGTGTCGCGAAGAACGGAAGCGTATAAAATGCGGGAGCGTGCGTGGCTTGAAGAATTTCATTACTCCCCGCTTGATGGAAAAAGTTTCCGACGTACGCGCGTGTAACGCTGATAAATAGTATTCAAATAAAAAAGCAAAAAGTACTTATTTCGGCCCGACATTCTGAAGAACGAGAGAAAACCTACGCAAATAATCTATTGCAGTCGTAAAATGAATTATGAAGGTTTCGTAGATTTTACTTTAACAGTTCCAAGATAGTGTCGAGACGAAGACGAACGATATATCGCGAGGCGTGCAGTTTACAATTGAACCGCGACCAACACGGAGTTTCGATTAACAAGAAGAGCGGCCGCTCTTAATCAGCAATTTATAAGCGTCTTGGCTCGCTTCTCTCTCTCTCTTTCTCTCGTCTTTTTACCCTCTCGACGGATAATCAGCGAGTTCCCTTGAGCAAATTTGCCCTGCCGAGCCGGGCAGAGGGGCAAACACTTCGGTGGGAGCCTCGCTAAATCCTCAGAATACACTCGGAGTAGATGAGGCCAACCGTGAGAAGGAGAAGAGGAGTGTGGGCGGGGAACGATTTCACGACCGACGACGATGACGACGTCGCTCGCAAGCAATTGACCGCCACGTCGCGCGTGCGATAGATCCATGGGGTTTTCTCGGGGACACCTTAAATCTATTGTCTCGATTTCGCGTCGAACGCGGTGCGCCACGGCAATCTCCCCCTCACGTGCCATTGATCTAACCGGAGCCATCTCGCCGTGCGTCGTCGTTCCGTTGGCTTTACGATCGTTTAAGGCAGGCTCTCTGAATCCCCCGGCTTCAATTATGGACACTAGCCAATTGGAAAACAGCTCTTGGGACATACCAGTCACTTCGCGTATGCATGACCGGAGTCGAATCGGGAGGGAACGACGCGAACGGGAAAGAGATAGCAAGCGCGCGCGCGAGCGAGCGAGCATATGCGCGTTCATCGGGGTTTGGTGTGTTTATGATGCTGCTTAATTAGAATGGGACTGTGGACGGGAGTTGCGGAGAAGGGAAGAGGGTTGAGGAGGCGCACGTCACTTTCGTTTTGCGTTACGCGCTGCTCCCTAATCTCCATTACGAGCACGCGTACACTGCACGGATGTCCCATTGGAAGAATCCGCCATTGCGATACATCATGTTCTAACGGGGGTGCAAACCAACTGCGCGAACATTGCGTCACGTGTTTTTACATTTTATTCGGTTATCTCCTGGGTTTACGTCGTCGGACTCGTTCAAGGGAAATGGATAGTGTCCTTTTTTCACCTTTAATCGGTTACTCTTGACAATACCGGAATAGAAGAAAGGGCGAGACGAGGAAAAAAAAAGAGAAAGACTTACGAATGAAACGTGAGGTGGAAGGAAACTGTAGGGGCGCTCTGCCGATTTTCCTCTTCCAGGAAAAACAAATACTTGGGCGTTATTCAAGGTTTCGCCTCATTGCGATGCTCGGGCAACGGTATGATAATCAGGTGAGGGGAGAGAGCGCGACATTAGCAAGATTGATAACGGAATACGTCAGGATACGCGTGATAGATGCCACACGCGGAAAACAAAGAGAACACGACGATTCGCGACATTATTTCGCTATAAGCGCGCTTCTTTAATTTCGAATTATATTAAAATTGAATAGCGCAAAAAATGAAAATACACGGAAGTATAATTAGCAGAGCAAGCTAATTAATTCCAAGCACAACACGTGCGTTAAAGGGGAAATTCCGGTTTATTGTGCGAATTGGCGATAAAAGCTTCATCCCATAACGAGAGGGTTGTTAAATTATCTCTTGACGCATTTAAATGCACCGTAACTCGCGGACACTGGCCTGGATGACAATTTTCATCGGAAAACGAGCAAATCCTAATTGCAATTTGTGAATCTTTTTTCTTTGTTATCTCATTGATTATTAATGCGCTTCTTTGTCAGCGGTTATCACACGCGTATCGATCGAAATCGCAGCGAAACTAAAGCGAGTTCACCGAAAAAAAGTTTTGAAAATAAAAGATCTGTTGAATTATCGGAAACAGTGACACGTAAAACAAAAAAAACCACTTTTACAGCGGCATCAGATAAAAGTAACATTCACTCGAGTCCGCCTAATGATGAAAAAAAGGGGTCGAGTGACGACGCATGCACGTCCCGGCATCGATAATGCGGAATCGCACATTCCGCGAGGATAAACAAAAAAAAGGCGAGACAGACCGAGCATTAATCGCAGGCGCAATCGATGCCGGTGCGATCGCTTTAATCTTCGTCGGTCGTCGACGTTGGATAAGCGCGCGTACGAATGTGTGTGTGTGTGCGCGCGCGTATGAAATGTTCATTGGACCTGAATCCGACACATATAATCACAAACGAGGGTCGTGATCGCGCATTGGATGATACGTATTGACAGATGTCGCGCTCACGTACATGCCTGTCTGAGTTTCTCTTTGAGCATAGAAAAGATAAAAGAAAATGGAAAGACGAGACCCTTATCGGCATGTGCGTGTAAACGTACGATATGTTCAAAGACTGATGTATTGAACGATGGTGCGGAAGCTTTGAGCTAACTCCGCGTGTACGACACTAGCTTGCGTATCGTCGCGTTTATAATTTAATTAGATAATCGAAATGCGCTCGTGCTCGCGTCATGTGACTGTGAGAGCAGTAGATACGCGCGTACACCGACGCAGTCGTCATTGAGAGCGATCGTTTACGGAATCTCGCGCTACCCTCCGAGCGTTGTTGATGATATGTGGTTTGCACGAGCCGAGGGTGCTATCAGATTGTAGGATTTTATTGGGAAAAATGCGATGACAGGTGCACACACTGCCCAGAAAGCAAGCAGACTTCGCAAGTGGCTTTCTTCAGAAACAGCTGTTGCGGTTGTTGCGATTTCGACATGCTGTTTGTTAAATGTCTCGGAGACGCGCGTTTAAAATGATAAAATCAAATATATTGTGAGAACTAATATTTACGCTATATGATAAACAAATTATAGTAAATTACTTGGTAAATATCGTAATTTAACAAATTTTATAAAAACTGTTGCAATATTTACGAGAAATATATTTTACTTTAGCGAAGGAGTTGAAGACGTTATCACATTTAAAAGACATTAACATTTAAAATCGCTAAACCATATGTTTGAGAAGTCAGTAAACTCTCTGATAAATTTTTCGTTTGAGATTTTTAATTGCAACAGTTTCAAACATACTTTATTTCCAGAAATCTAGCGATTTTTGTACAGAAATGACATTTCGTCGAATTAAGTGAACCGAGTATATATTGCATCTTGCAAAAGTTTTCGCTCGTCTAATCTTCATAATTATCCCAGAAACTCTAATATCGCAAAAATATTAAATATTAAAGAATATTAAAAATATATTAATTAAGAAATATTAAAAAATATTAAATTTACATATAAATACATTTTAAATATAATATTATTTTAAATGCCTATTATGTAATAACAAAAGAGTAACACTCAGGTGTGTTTCGCGACTTCTTGTATTATCGTTTTCGTATAGAGAATGTGGCGTAACATCCTTAACTTTTTTACTCCTTTCTGAAGAACGACCAGGTGGAAGAACGCGTGCCACAATTCCTCAAGCGTAATGGGAAAAGCGCGCGACGCAAGCGTCGGCGTCGCCCAAAAGCGCGTGTTGCTTTTTCACGTGCATCAAGCATTCTCAACGCGAACGTTGCCAAGAGGCCGCCTTGAGCGACGAAAGCGTATGGGGGGAGGAGGACGGTGAAAAAGTTTTTCTAGAGTTTCTGATCCGTGAAAAACAGCGATTAAGCGATTTATAAGTGCAACTTTCGCTTACCACCCCTCGCACGGAGATCGCCCGCATCTGCCACCAACCTTCTTGCTCCACGCAAGACCTCATCCCTTTCCGAACCCCGCGCTCTATCCCGTCGCCCTACTCCCTTCGTCGTCTTTGCGATAATTCCCTTGACGCGGGGCTTTTGAGGTTCACACGATGCCTCGGTCGCTTTCACGATTTAATGTGATCCGCAAAGCAAAGGCGAAACGGATGCAAAGAAGCCGTGTCGCCCCCGGGAACGATGTTATGTGCTTTTCGGATGCAGCAACGCGCGGTTGCAACGACACGATATTAAATGACAGCCACTGACTCTGGGCTCATGTTATCGATCCGCGTCATGTCAAAGTTGTCCGAACGCCTATACTCGTGATATATTACAAGTGTCGTCGTAAGAGAAACAGATGGTTTCGTCTCTCGTTGCCCGAGATACATAAAAGATAAAACTACCACGGCGGGCTTTATTTGATTCGCGAGATGTCCGTCGGAAGGTCTTCGGATTGGCAATAACAAATATTTCATAACAGAACGGAACGAAATTTTTTTTCAGAATCTGAATCAACGATAAAAACTCAAAAAAGTTTTTCTATAATAAAAAAAATTATAGTCGACGGTAAAAGCAAAATCAAGAATTATAATACAAATGGGCATACGTAATAAAAAATACATATCTCATAAATACATGATATTAAAAATATCACAAGAGAGAACGCGCGAGTTGATGCTTGGCGAATTAAACGCGCGATAATTAATCCCGCCCGACTAAAAATAACGACGTTCCGTTTCGACGCGCGTAATATACGCAACGTGCACGTATCTCTCGAATAAATCGGAACATTGGAGTCGAGTATATAAAAAAAAAAAAAGAAGAGAAACGCGCGCGACTCGCGCACGAACGAAGCGATTTCGAATGATCGATTCCGCGGCTCGTCGACGCGAGGAAGAACCGAATTACACGGTACGTTAAGGATGTGTCCTGCGATCACATCCATCTGGATCTGCGCCCGGTATATAAGGCTGCGCGATCGCGCGCGCGGAGAGAGAAATCCCCTTCCTTCTGTGCAACTGCACCGGGGAACGCAATGACTCACGCGCGCTTTTATTGCGCGCCGCTTTACTCGCCGTCTACCACCAAAATCAATAGAGGTGACATCACACGCGTGGTTGTTATCGCGGCGACTCGAATAGCACGGCGCGGCCAGCTGATTCAACCGCGCGACGCTCGCAATTAAGCTAGTGGGTGTTACGTTTTCCGTCAGCAGTCAATATTCTCCTTTTGCAAATGAAGCAGAAAACCGGTAGTTTGCAACTATTAATAGCTGCGATACAAACCGAGTTTGCATACGTACGTATGCACACAGATCGCCTCGGGAGCTTTCGTGCGCGCTTTCCGTCGATTAAATTAAAATGTATTACATCACGGACCTTTTGCGAGACTTGGTTGATTTCGTTTTCTTTTTGTAAACAAAAAATCGTTTAATTATCGTATATAAAATAAACACAAGTTGGCGTTGAAAGGACATCGAAAGCACTTTGAGAATATTCAGAGCGGAAATTATTCGCGATCACGAGTGAAGGAACGAGTCTTTGCATTACGATGAGTTCGATTAATGAACACATTCGATCGTTTTATCATCCGATCTCGTTTTATGCTCAGAAACTAAAAAAAAAGAAAAAAAAAAAGAAACAAGCCGAGTCGAAGCGAGCTTTGGAGTCGCGCCAACTCGAACCGCTCGCGTCATATATACCAAGATTTGACGAATCTTCCGAGTTTCTCAAGCGACTTTCCGCACTGCGGGGATTGTGCCCGGAGGAGGGAAGAAGAGGTCGCAGGAGTAAAACGGGAAAGTTAAGGATGACGTTGATAACCGGAACGTCAGACAACGGCACAAAGAAGAGGAATTTCTTACCCGTGCCGCCGCTTCGATGTTTGCGTTTCTGATTGGCTAACACGGTTCACCCACATCGAGTTTCAATCTTCTCTCTCTCTTTTTCTCCTCGCCCATAGCAATCTCGCTCTACTCATCTTCCCTTTCCTCCGTCCTCCGTCCTGTGCTTCGTCAAATCGGTCATTATATCGAGGAGATACCTCTTAAGATTCTCCCGCACTTCGTTTCTCATTTACCGACCTAATGACTCAATTATTTCTCGCCCTTGTAAAATCCACGCTCGACGATGATCGGCACAAAGTACGGAAGTGACAGTGCGCGAAAGCTTCGAAAGACGAAGGTTCCTCAAGTAAATATCTCTCGCCCCCAGTATACGTCGCGTCGAATATCTCTTTCGTCGTGATAAAATACAGATCTGTATTCTTTCCGCGCTTATATCGAATCCTCCTCCTCCTCGTACCACCGACGTCGGCAAAAATAACGCTTTATGCCACTCGCTATGCCGAACACTGTTGAATAGAATGAGTCATTCATCGCGTCAGAGCTCACATATCGCGCTCCCTGCGTGCGAAATATATGTATATATACGGGAACCCCTTCAGGTTCGTTCACCGAGTACAGACAACGGCGTAATGAAACGGGAAAAGCATCGCGCGGTTTTTTTGCGAGAGAAGCACACCGCGGATTTTTTAACGCTCGAGCGCTCAAACGACTCGGCCGCGAACAAATTTAGAATATGGGGGGGAGAGAGAGGGACAACAGGCCGTCAGCAAGCCGCAAAGCGTGCGCACAAAAGAAGGGCACGATCGTTGAAACGACGAGCCGCGATGAGGAGAGAGTGGCATTCCCGAAGTGCAAGGGCGCTTTTTCGGCGTGCTAAGGGATGATAGTAGCCGACGGGGTAACACACATTGAGCGCGCGCGCGTGTGTGTGCGTGAAGAACGTATATTTTTTCCTACGCGTCGCTTCTGTCTCCTTCCCGAGCACCCACGCACATCGCTATAAATATGTCGCCGGTACTAGGCTAGGCGAAGGACTGTCGCGCTATTCCCATGGCGCAAGTCTTCGCCATCGATGCGTAACACCGGGGGAGTTGTGACACGGGGGGTATTTCAAGATCACCCGAATGTGTCCTTCGAACGGCAATTTCTTTGGTCAAGTGTGCAAACAATTTTCCCGGGAACGGGAAATTGCAGAGAAAGCTGATATTAATCGCGTCCTTCGAAAATTTAAAAATTATCTGATGTAATTCTATTTGTATAATTTTTTAAGTTAGACAAATATAACTGTTGCACAAATATATTTGTATAATTTGTATATGAGTTATATAAATTATATACAAATATTCCTCATTAAACATTCTCCATTAAACTCTATATATTTATTTTTGCTATCTCTTTATCTCTTTTTTTCTTCTACGATTTAATCAGAACTGTTTTATTTCCATTGTTATCTTTTTTTTTAGCATAAATCGATTCCCATGTTCTACAAAAAAACGATAAAAAGAAAATATGTGACACTTCGAGAATGTTATAGGTATTTTATATTTTGCAACTATTCGGCAGCGCAGCACGCGATTCGATTATTATATATTAGTTTTTAAATCGTCGAATTTCGAACGATATTTTAATATCGAAATTAATGTTGCGCGCGACGCACACATTGTGACGTTTACAACGTCGGAAAAAAAAAACGTTTCAGCGTATGTTATACTGTATGCTGTTTTCCGTTCTACTGTCGCTAACTCCAAGTTATGTCCGAGCGATTAAAATCCTGTGTCACTGGATACTCCGAGTTTGCGTATAAAAATAAACTCTTTTTACCGATTTACAGATAGAGACTTTCGCAATTTTTGCTTTTATCATTTCCATCCGGTTCTTTCCAAACGAGAAATCTACATAATGTAAAAAAATCGCCAACACGGAAATTCCACTTTTAATATTGTGTAACAATAGCTTTGTCGCCCGAGTTTCTTTGAAGAGAAAAATCGCGCGGAGATACACACATACACACTTTGGGAAACTCGAAAACAACTCGGCAAATCGCGTTGTTGTCACGAAAGTCTGCAGTTGATACTTTATTGATACGTCGCAAAAGAAATGTATGTATAACGACGCTATATCGTTCCGCGAGATATAGTTTTGCTGAAAATCGAAACAAATTCGTGTCACCGCGTTCGCGTTATCTGTGCGCGGTCGATGCGCGTAATAATCAAATTATTCACGCGAACGTCTCAATTTCTTAGATAATAAATGCCGAGCGTGAGACAAATTCTGATCTGACAGACTTACGTGAAAATTTTGCAAAAGATACAGCACCGCCGGTGCTAATCGGAGACCAAGATCGCAGTTTAAAAAAAAAATGTGACACATTTCAGACACGTAGATCGCGGTCCGCGAAGCACGAGTATCGACGAGTATCGCTCCGACAGAGGGGTTAGAGATTCGGTGCTTTTGCGAAATGGAACATGTCGAGAGTGCTGAGCAACTCGTTCTGAATACAGAAAGTTTTGTTCAACACAATCGGTCCACTCAGCAAGTTCTCGCGTACACACGCGCTTGGTTTCCGAGAGAGTAACTCACATATGTGTCTCCGGAGCAGAGTTTCGCGCGGTGAACACAGTCTGCGCATCCGCGTAATATTCTAATATTTTCCAACATTGCGCTGTCGTCCAGAAATAAATGATAAACATTTGCCACAGTTATTTGTAATTGTAGTTCGTGACAAATGACAAATAACGTGCACACGCTACGTGTGTGCACGTACAGAAAATCTCTGAAAACGACATGTCACATTTGGCGGCGTTGCAAATCTCCGTTATAACAATATGCATTTTATTTCGGTGGAAATAACAAAAATTCCACCGCATCGCATCGTTGCAAAATCTGTGTTATTACAAAATATGCATTTTATTTCGGTGATGACAAAAATTAAACTGCAACATTTCCACCGGGAACGTTACGTTTCGCAATATATTGATTCATTTCTATCTGAGATTGATTCTATTTGTGTTACGTGTACCAGATATATATAGAGAGATGACAATTTTTTATAAAGCAATGTTCGATATCGGAGCATATTGTGAACGAAAAGAAGAGAGGAAGAGAGTCGTCCGACGTATCACAGATATATGTACTTATATACGCCATGGACTATAAAGGAAGCAGTTTGCAGTTGTCGGCAGTGGAATCTGCAGGCTTTATAGTTGCTCGAAACGACGGGCGTTATGGCGAAAAGTTCGACTCTCTCGGATTCGTTGTCCTATATATTCGCACAAACTCATATATGCTATTGACGATACGGAGAAAACGCGGCCAGCGACCTGGCGTATTTTCCTCTCCGCGCTTGACATGGAAGGGCGATGCAATTATTCCCTTGAGAGATCCGGCTCGCGCTTCAACGTTCATTCGCGCACGCTGGTGTACCGGTCGTTGACAATGTTTTCGAAAAATGAAAATTGCCCGACTTTGTGTCGACACACGTTGACGAACTACGCAAATTTACGCGTTCGCGATCAGTGCTAATCCGCGATTGACAGAGATGCGGGATTAAAGATGAAATATTGTTACTCAACTTGTAAGTAGTTACCACAGCGCTGTCGTGTTATTTTTAAATTGTCAGATTTATTAAGTGATTTTTTAAGATAAAAAAAAAAACAAACGCGTTCTTCAAGATCAAATCACACAATTGTGTTTGTCAATTAAACAAACTAAGGTTTCTCTTGATATTATCAAACAAGAGAAGAAAATATTCAAAACAGTTTTACTTTTATGCTTTAAAATCTGTGTACAGTTACTATTCATTGACAACAAAGTACGCGGCGGAAATAAAAAATAAAAAAAAAAGTTTCTTTCAATGAAACTGCGTCATTCGATTCCCACCCACGTGTTCACGAACGTAGCTCCCGCCGCAAGACCGCTACTTTAATGCGCATTTCGAAACAGATTTTCCGAATCTCTCAGAAGAACCAGCAATCTTTTTCTGTTTTGTTTTTTTACGAACAACAACAAGAGATCTCGCGAAACTTCAGATTAAAATCGCTAAAAACGTCACAGAACTTACAACTCGAACGTTCATTCCCGAGAGTTTAATGAACTCGGCGGCTGACAGGGCGCAATCAGATGCAGAAGGCGAACGATATGTTTACACATAGACAGGTCAACGTGTGTACGTGCGACGAGACGTCGTCGTTGTCGTCGTTGCCGCGCAGTCAGCACGGTCCAGAAGTACGGAAGCACGAGCATCGTAGAACGGGGACTAGAAATGGACTCACCTTAGCCGGTGGGCGGCAGCTGCGGGACTCGGATTCAGGGCTCCGGCAACCGGCGCAGACCGGACGACACGACGTGAATGACAAGCACAAGTGCAATATCGCCGATGACGCGGCTACGCCGCTCGAGTGGTCGGTGTGGACTGCAGAAAATCCCGCAGATGATATCAGAGACTTAGGGGAGCACCGCATGACATCATCGCCGGCCAATCCGCACGAGGATACCGGGGCGCACGCGTAATCAACCCTCCCGGCGCGCCGGGGTTGCTTGCGATATATCGCAATCGATTGCACCCTCAGCTTCGCGCTCCTGCCAACGGCGCTCTCTGCCGACCAGAAGCTTCACCCTCGGTTTCGAAATGTAGCGGCAAGCTTCATGCGTACATACGGAGAGAAGCTTTTTCTTATTTCATAAAAAGCAAATTTTTTGGCAAATAAAACTTGTTGACAAAAAACTTTCAGATTTTTAACAAATTCAAGCACGTGATAGTTTTTAATTACTAGACGGTTTTATGGTCACTGTACAGGCTAAAATGCTGAATGTAACGTGCAATTATATTTTTGAACATGTAAATTGATGCACAGAAAATTCATCTAAGATGTTTAATTTGCATATTAAATATATATATTCATTTTTTATCTCTTCTTCATAAAATTTAAAAAACCCATTGCGAAAAAGACACCTTGACCAGAAGTCAAACCGGACTTCTCGCATTCCGTGTAGTCATCTTACTAATTCGATCACCAAGGCAAAAATATATTTGCACGTACATCCAGTATATCGTATTGGCCGTGAAACCATTCTCCAGATTTCTCTTCTTTTCGTTTTCTTATCTAAAATATTTGTTTCGCATCACTGATCAAAGCTGCCTACTTCTTTATACTAACATTCTCACACTTTTTGTTAAGCGATTGAAAAAAATCGTTTTACACTCTACTATATTGCGCTATGACAAATCTTAAAAAATAAATAAACATACGAAAAATAAGGTTTGTAATTCGATTTGTCAACCTCGACTCGTGTGTCGAGACCAGACGTGCAGTCAGAACGAAAACACATGTCAAGTGCTGCTTATCAGACTGTCACGAGAGACACAGGTAGATAACGAGAAAAACAACTGATATGGAGCCGAATATACGACCGTGTAAATCTTTTCAAAGCAATGCAACGATAAAAGCTCGTTTTGCATTGTATACATCGCGATGTTCCGCGCGGCGTATAGACAACGGGTAAGCTTCTTTGTCGCATCGGTGAGCGGCGGGCGCTGAAATATGTAAAATTATTCCCGGATATTCCAACGGCTTACCTGTCGGTGCGGCGCGTTACCGAAGCATTCGGGCCATCGTATTCCTCTTGGCTGTGCTCTCACGCGATTATATACATACACTCTCTCCCTTTGCGTGTTGCAAGCTCCCGTGACACCGGCTGCAGATGCGAGAGAAAACCTCGTACGTAGAGGTGGGACATTATCATACTCGTGAATACAAAAGTCCCTTTTGTTGAGGCGCGAAATTGCCGGGCCGAGAGAAAACGGGTCGAGCATCCGTCAGCTTTCGAGGAATCCGTGTAAAACGGCGCGGCGCGCAAACGCGCCTAATTTTCTTGCGAAAAGTTCCGTCTCTCGGCCCGCTTATAACTCAACTGCGAAGAGAATTCTTCCGCGCGGTCTTCTCTTTCTTATTTTCGCGAGAAAGAACTCGCGGAAGTGAACGTATTAAATGTCGCTTGTGTATATTTAACTTGTTCAGGGTATAAGAAAATAAATTTCAAGATTTCTCTCCCGCTTGTCTCGAAAAGCGTGTGATATATACGTACACATGGCATGTGGCAACTTCGCGGAAAAGCACCCGTCAATCCCAGAAAAGCACGTTCCCCTGTCAAACGATAAGATTCTGATACCTTCCGAATCGATTTTACGTTTCGTGACTTTGTTTCCGGAAGAGGAGAAAGTGGGGGAGAGAGAGAGAGCTTTGTGTTTCGCGTGGTTATGAGACTATCCACGGCCGATACACGCGTGTCTACACGTGTTGGAGAAGCTCGTTCCCTTCGAACGCACCGGAGGTGGTATGAGGAATGGCCGAATTATGCGACATATTGCGCGAGATTCGAACTCGCCCTCTCAAGCATGGACAGATATTCCGAGAAGAAAAAGCGGTGTTTATAAGCGCAGGGGAATTGTTTCGAGTTTTCCGATTGTGTGTTACAAAAGTGAATACCGTTAAACATTGAGAGACACAATTCGATCTCCAAAGCCGCCAACCGTAGAAAGGCGTTCCGTGAAAAAAAAGTAGGAATAATTTGTTCTCACTGCTCGCGCGATTGCAGCTTATTAAGCTCGAGAGCTTGATAATTTTTTCGTAAGAAGCGAACGAATTGTGCAACTACCTCGGATGGGATTTCGAGATAGATCGATCATGCTCTAGCGCGTAAGCTGGAAATATGTTCGAATCAATCACAAAGCCGGCCGCGAGATTAAGCCTCACAACCATCGCTCGCCTCCTTTATTGATCAGCGATGCTTTGCCGCTCGCTGCTAAATTCACCGCACGGCCCTTTCGAGGCGGGTGATTGGAAGATTAGGAGGCTAATGTGCGGATGGGCTAATACCGCGGAGGGTACACAAAAGATAAATCAGCAATTTTAGAAGCGACTACGGGGGTGGAAAGCTACGTATGAGTATTGATGGTAAAAATAGAAATATTACCTTTAATATATACTTGTATGCTTGATATACATGTATATAAACGTGTAACATAAAGTGCGTACGCGGAGAAAAATGTTTTGCTATCGTGTGGTCAGCAAAAAAAAATTTGCGAATCCGCTGAATTTGTTTCATCAATAAATCGTTTTTGTTGGCACAAAAATCTCAATATGCATTAACAAATTTTTCTTTGCTGGCTGTGCGGTAATTAATTTCTTGCTAGTCTGGCAAATCTTTTTTGTTTTCTCGTGCACATAAAATCTGTGCAAGTGCGCTCTGTGCATGAAAATTGAATGAGAATTCCACAAGAAGATCCACAAGAAGATGTTGACTAAGAAAAACGTGAGATTCCATCCCGACCCTGACACTTGCCCTACTTTGCTTAGTCTTTCATCAACATAACGAGCTACTTCGAAGTTGCTTGCGTTATAAATATATGTCGTGTCGCATGTACTACGAGGCGCGATTGCGCGCGTGTGCGCATTCACGATGAAGTGAACGAAATTGTGCGAATATTGTGGGAGCGAGATTTCCCGGGAAAATTTGATGGCGCAATATCGTCGCGAAAAAAGGGCAGTAAGAATAAATTGACATCTTGAAAGAGGCTCGCGGATGCTTGAATATCGCGTCGCCTTCGTCGCGAACTTATTTTGCTTCGTTTCTCCCGGTATCGTATTCCTCAGTGCCACCTTCACTCTTCTTTTTCCCTCTCTCGCAAGAGGGCGAGTGAAGAACACGCGCACAACAACGAGGAAAATTTATTAAATGGTTCCTTCGAATTTAGAACAGAGCTCGTTAATACGCGTTAATCGTTAATTAACTAAAATAATTTGACAACCAATGATTTAGTCTTTTCATTGGCAAACAGTGAGTTTAAAGTTTGCCGCAAATATAATTATATTGTAAAGTTGCAACGGAACGTTGAATGTTGCATTCAATTTGGAAAGTTTTCCTCATAGTCGCTACGCTCGCAATCGCTGTGCGACCCCCGACGCGTGTTTCCATCTCGCAGATTTACGTAAGTGACTTATGGTCAGCGAGTATTACCCTCGTGGCAGAGACAGGGTCGTTCAGTCGTATCTTTGACGCGACGTTCGCGCGGGAATTCAAATGAGGGACGGTCGTTACGAGACTCGGTGTGGAATATCACACGAAGGTATCCGGTTTCGTTATATTCGCGGACATATTTGCACGCAAAAAAAAACTGGAGCGATATGATTCCCCAGTTGGTTTTCAATTTCTAGTAATTTTTCGTCCTATTATAAACAACAACAATAACAAAAAATAAAATGTGCGTTAATATTACGAGCGATTTTATCGAGATTTTTTCGTCCTTTCATCCCTTTTCCTCCCCTGTATCAGTAACACATCTCGCGTGATTTCTACTAAAATTCAATTTGATCGAAAATAACGATTAGAAATTCGTTCAGTCCCGTCAACGAAATATCGTAGTCGCGCGCGATAACAATCAAATGTTTTCCATAACCATCCGATTAACTCGACAATATCACTTTCCTAATAGGTAGATTGCAATTTTCGATTAGTCAACGCGAAATTGTATTTCATTTAATGCAGAAAATTCATTTTCTCGCATTAAGCACAAAAACATCATCCGTGCTTGTCACACCGCTAGCTTCAGCGAGCGTCACTTTGCCCGCGACACTCTGTTTGTATCTCTCGCCGTTTGCAAATTACATTAATCCCGCGCAGATAACGTTCCCAAGCCTCACATTTGCGTTTAATATTAAATAACGCCGTATCAGCAAAATTTTTGCGACGGTGTACGAATGTGTGCGCGCGCGCGCGATCAATCGCAGATTCAATTTGAAGATTACGAATCGCCTGCTACGCAACGCGATATGTACATGCTTATATACTACTCATGTGTGCGATATACTCGACGATATTACATTCACGCACGCCGCCGATTTTTCATGTATAATTAGCCGTCACGCCGCTAACGAGCACGTGATCTCACTCGAAATGGAGATCCATTGCGCGTCACGACTCGTCTGCTACGGGGAATACGCGAATTTTTCATACACGTGTATACACACGGGGTGTCTCAGATTTTCCGCATTTTGTTGTCGCCTACAACCTCGTCGAATAATTTTCGTAGTCGATCTTCCTCCGACGAAGTTCTCTTCGCATGCATTTCCGAGACGGAAGATAGACTCTAATTTTCGCTCGGGAAATTCGTACGCGAAAAGAAGAAGCGATAAACGAACGTCTGCGACACACTCTGTACATCGCGAAGAGACCGGTATGAATAATCGTTAATTAATTCCAGGCACGACGCGAGACCGAAACGACCTGCGCCAGACGAAAAAGCACCCCCTCGCCTTATACTTCCAATTTTTCACGCGCGTACATACACGGGGCATAATAAATACTCGGCAGCGGTTACCTTTCGGTGACGCGAAGTGCATGACAACGAAAGAGAGAGAAAGAGAAAGCATATTTTTTTTCCTCCTACCCGAGAATCGACGCGAGACGTTTTATCTGGCGTTGCGAAACGGCTCTCTCTATCATGAGCGATATGTTTTATCAGATAAAGTCGCGCTATCGGTCTCTTTCAGATAAGGGAAAACGGTGACAGGTCGACGATGACACACGGTGCCCGTACTTTCGTAGGTGTACGTGTCGCTCGACAGCTATTTTTTTTTTTTTTCCGCTCCCCCGTCGTGGGTGTAATTCTTGCTTCGAGTGGAGAGAACAAATAAAGAGGGAGTAAGTACCACTGTCATCACATCAATTACAATTTAACGGTTCCTGTTAAACAAAAGATCCCTCGGAGTATCCGAATGAACGTCACTTCTCGAAGTAGCGTGTGAAGTTACCAGATCTCGTCGATGGACGAGATTTCTTTCTGCTTTGTATAAAATATCTTGTACCTTATATATTTTAATCTCTTGAAATTAAATCTTATGTAATTGTTGCGTATTTTCGCGTCTTCACGTATCTTCGTAATGATGATGTGTGCGAACGACATGTGTGCGAACGTCAGTCCGAATGGCGAAAAGTCAAAAGCCAGCGATGTTGTTTTCGTCGCTTATCAGTTCTGATTGTCACCAGTACAAACTTCAAGATCAAACACTTGATCAAATAATCGCAACTCGCGTCTATGAACGAACGCTCGCACTCGTTCCGATCCTGTATTTTCGTCTCTTCGATCGCGACCCTCTTTTGTCTCTTAAATCCCCCATTACTCTATATCGAGAATTGCACATAAATCTTCATAGCAAAAGAGCAACTTTTTTTTCGTCTGCAAACTAGCAAGAGAGACGAGAGAGAGCGAGCGAGCACGAAAGTAATTTCTCTTCATCTCTGCAAGAGCAAAGCGAACGAACTCTCGCTCTTGTAGCACTCTCTGCCGAAAAGATTCGTCTCAATCTCGGGAGAGATCGGCAGAAAGAGGAAGGACATCCCTAAAGAAACCCGGCACTAAATAAAACCGCGCTTGCCGATAGGTCATGAACACGCTGTACCCGAATCTTTACGAGCGATTCAGGACCGAGGGTCTCTGCCCTATTTGCCTCATGGAGATGGAGCTCACGCCCAGGTACTCGTGCGTCAACAGACACACCGTGTGCCACCGCTGCAAGCCCTATTACTACGGCTGTCCCACGTGCATGGCACCGTTGGACATCGAGATTCTGCCGCCACATGCGGACGCACCGCAGCCGACGCACTACGTGTCACATCCTACCGCACCGCCAATGAACGACTTCCTGAGCCACGAAAGAGCGGCGTCCTGGGAGCCGCCTGTGCCGTCGTACGACCAGCAGATCGAACCGTGCCGGTACTCTCATCTGGGATGCTGGGTGAAGGTGCCGGAACATCTGCGAGCGCTTCATGAGTCGAGGTAAATGCGAGAGAGAACTTGTTTATTACTATTGTCACTTTAGTTGTTAATTGTAAGAAATTCGAATATATAAGTTTATTTTTCTTATAATAAAGAAAAATAAATAAAATAAATGAATAAAAACAAAGTCTGTAAGAACACGCATACATGTTATTCGAATGCAAATTATTAAAAACTTTTAATTAAATTCATGTTCGAAAGAAAAATATGTAAGAATTCGAGCGGAAGTTGGAGGAGCACCGAAAACTAAAGGCTCTTAGACGGCACTGAATTTAATGCAACAAGTAAAGGTACTTTATTCACTACTGTTTTACAATGTCTTTTTAGTACGCAATTACAACTGCCAAAAAGACGACTCTGCTCGCTAGCGATTGACGTGCCGGCACTTGTTTTTTTACGAATCGGTAAAATTCGGCAAAGCCCGATTGTTTACGAACGGTGTTTACGACCGGCAGTTCATTCACGCAAAAAGCACGTGCACAGCTGTTGCTGGAAATAATTCTGGAAAATTCCTTACAAATAATTGAAATGACGATTACAGATGCCAGTTTCGACCGCATCTCGAGGAGGAGCACATGCCCACCGATCTGCAGCACGGTCACGACGATCTGGTGGAGTGCTCGTATTCCACGGTAGGCTGTAAGGTGCGAATGGCACCGTGGAGACGCGATATTCACGAGAAATTCTGCAACTACAGAAACGACTTCCGAGTGAGCGAGATCAGCGACGGTCTCGCGTCCGCAACGATCGGCGATAACGATTACGGCGGCGACCCCGAGGAACTGGTGCAATGCAAGTACCGCCGTTACGGCTGCATGGTAAACATGCCGAGGAGACGGAAATACACACACGAGCAGAAATGCAACTACAGGAGCCAGTACAGAGACGCGGACGATGAATTCTTCAGTTATAACGCGGCGCCGCCGTCGCCGTCGCCGCCGCCCGAGCCGCAATTGGATCCCGAGGAGCAAGTAGAATGCAGATGGTTCGTGTACGGCTGCCGGGTAAAGCCGAAGCGCTTCCGCAAACAAATTCACGAGGATAAATGTAATTACAGGATGGAGGAATGCGCGTACAAGGATTACGGATGTGGCGCAACGTTCACGCCGTCCGGGAGATACGCGCACGAGAGTAGATGCGAGTTCGCCAATTAGGTGTCGTGATTAGTATAAAACAACTTCGCTTTTATAAAAAGAAACAAAACGCAAATTCGCTGAAAAAAACTTCACTAAAAGAGGGAAACTATTTTAATTAGGGTTTTTTTTTTGAGAAGATATTTTTCACAACGTATCTCCAATAGACTTACATAACACAAATCGTCTTAACGGTTCGTAAGAACCGAGTAATTGTTCGCGCCGGGGATATATGCCATCGAGGAAAATACGTATCTTCAGCAACAAACGAGTAAACTAAACAAACGAGCGTCGGTAGATCGAAGCGAAGATCCGACAATTCCATTAATCGCGAGAGCCGTGAGCTCGAACCGGAATAGCAACAATTAACCGGCAACAAAGCGATCTACCGTGATGCTTCGTCGGGAAGCGATTTTACAAAACCCATTAACTGCGATTTCCAAGAACCCGTGGAATGATGCGGAAGAGGATTATTTACTCTCTCTCTCTCTCTCTCTTTCTCTCTCTCTCTCTCTCTCTCTGTCTCTCTTTCCGCCACATCACCCGGTTTTCCCGGAGATAGTGAGAGACTCGCGCCTGTCGTTCGAGGGATCATCTTGAGCATGATCGTCTGGAATGAGGGAGTGATGGGGTGGCTGGGATATCCAACACCTGCAGGCTAATGGTGGTCCTCTCCCTGTGCGTCCGCGATCGTTCGGCGAAACGACACCTACACGCTTATGGCTTCTCATTTATAACGTCGGCGCGTGCAGAGAACGGGAACCGGGAGTTCCCGTCTCGATGCGCGATTACGGGAACGGTATTTCGACACCTCGAAGCGGTTCAGTCTCGAAGTCAATAAAACAGGTCGGTATTAAGCGCCGTATTTGCGCAAGAGTTCGGGAGTTTCACTTGGTAATTATACACACATATGTATGTGTATATATATGTAAAAAAATTTTAGTGGTGTATGTGTAATTGTGTACTTATATTTCGATTCTATAAATAAAAAATAAGTAAATATACAATAAATAAATAGAAAATAAATAAATATCTATGAAAAACCATTTTCTGTCAAGTATTGAAAAAAATACTTTGTATCATTGTGAAGGCAAATATCTTTCTTTCTTTGTGACGACCGCGTTCTTCGCTACATGTAAATATAATTGATTGTGCAAATTAAGTACAAGTTTATTCAATCTGCTGGTGCGCGAGAGCAAAGTCAGCGAAGGTCGGACGCTCGCAAATAAAGGGCGCAAACGAAGGTTGAAATCTACTTCTTGCGCCATGAAAATCTGAGACACTCCCACGGGTGCGTGGACATATATCTACTTTAGTCCCTACTAAATAAATATCGTGGGTGGACCGTGCGCGTCGTGGAAAGTTTATTCACCCGTGACGCGAACAATCCGTCATCCAGACCGGTCAGAACTTTAACGTTCGACGAGATGGACAAAAGGGAGACTGTTTTACATAGCAAAGCCCAAGAAGGACTTCTGACCAAGATGACTTTGAGGAGAGAATGCCGCGTCACGGTCAAGTTCGCACAAAGAGAAAAATATCATTCCTTGGAATTACATTCGGGAAACAATTGAGAAATGACTTTTATTCAAGGCAACGCGAGGCGCGTCACCCCTCGATTGCTTTACCCTTTAGCATCTCTAATTACGTTTCGGACTACTCGCTGATTTTTAATTAACCAATTCACAAAGAGAGCTTGCGCGCATCTTAAAGGAGATGTTCCACCCCGATTGATTTTAATTTAAAACATACGCGCCGCTATTCGATTGATGAATATAAATTTCTCTCGCGATTTGCATATTGTAAAAAAAAGCATATACACGCGGCGGTCTTTGTATTTTGTCTCGCAAACACAATAAGCAATAAGTCTCAATTTTTTGTTCACAATAAATACAACAATATGACAGAATATTGAAAAAGTGATATTAAATTCGATTCAAATAACAGCAGATTCGCTTTCTTGTTCCGTAAATCAGGAAAAAAAAACGTGACATCGCATTAATATACGGACTTGTTATTTCTATGTAAAATAGCGTCGTGTCAAGGGAAAGTTGACAACGGACAAGGGAGAAGGGAACGATAATCGGGCGAAAGTTAATAACTTTTTTCTTCATTAAGACTTTTCTTGCATAAATTAATAAGCCGATCGACATTAGATGATGACAGCGGAAGATAACACGGTAGTTCGTTGTGTTTAAAAAGCTCGTTGGTAAGCGGAACGAATACGGACACGACGAGCGTTAAAACCGCGCCTGATGACGGTGGTGGGGTTGAGAACGAAGGTACGGAGGAGAGACAGAAGATGCGAGTAAATTGCACCCCTGGGGACAAGACTGACGAGTGGCGCGAAGGACGCAACAAGCCAGAAGTCAGCCAACTTTAATTAAGACAGCGTTGCAGGCTAGATGTAGACACGAGACTTTATATAAGAAACTCGGACTCGTAAAACTTCTTTGTTCCATGTGCCGAAGACGCGCGTTGGTATAGGCATTAGATGTGAAACGACATCACAAATGTACAAAAAACCACATCGTGCGACATGTTTTATTATCATTATCATATTGAAGGCTCTATAAAATCAACCCTTTTGTAAGAAACATGAAGGAAACAATTTATTCGTGTCGTATTGCTTTTTATTTTCGATATAAAATATTTATATTCTGTCTTTCGCGAAAAAAGTTGATCAAAACTAATTTGAAGATAAATAATAAGAAAAAAAAACACTAACAATATCCTGTGATATACGAAGAACGGCAACGATTTCGTGACCAAAAGCGTCTTGATTTAGCGCGTTCGCGGTCGTTGATCATCGACCGTTCAGCGTGTGCGCTCATAAAACGTACCGGTTCAATACCGATGGGAGGTGGTAGCAGGGTCGTGGTTTTCTCACGTAAATATCACGACCACCAAAAATGATGGCGTTTTGCCGTTTCTCGGCGGGCAATATATCGCGCTGCACGCGAACATCATAATTCACGTTAGCAGCTCGCCACTGGAGAGCAAAAGCAGCTCACCGATCGTATCAACTCAATTTCGTCAGGATATAATTATTATCCGGAAACGCGTCGATGTAACGAACAAATCCGCGTGACCGTTTCTGATCGGAGCGTCTGATCGCGCGGCACGTACGCGATTATCGTCAACTGACAAGCCCGAGAGAACGCGATCGCATTCGGGAGAGATAAAGATTTACGACGGACAAACATTCGTCATCGAGACGGAAATCCGGCCTTGCTGCAGCATCGGAACACCCGCACGCCATATCCGGGAGATGCAATTCGCGCGGTTGATGCCGTTCGTTAAGGCAATGTTAGCATTTGACAGTTGACACCGAGGACGATAAAGGCTTACGTCAAGCGGTTTTCAGGTCAACGCGATATATTGCGCGTTCCTTATCGGAATTACAGAATTACGATGTAACACGCGTTATCTTTCGGTCACGTGTTTCTTCGTAGCGCGATTTAAAGAATTTATCAGAGGAAAAGGTTCAATTTTTATTTAGTTATTATTCGCACACATAACATAACCCAGATAATTGCCGTCATAAATCTTGCAACTTTTCCGCAGCGACGTCACGGAAAAACCTTTCGAACACGCTCTGTTCGACTAATAATTAACGCTAGAAAATATCTCGTTTCGGCGCACGTTTCCGAGAACAAATGATTTTGAGGCAAACTTTTTCTTCGCGAGCGCGCGCGCGCGCGAGATTAAAATTCTTAGTACAACCCTTTTAGACTGAGAAGAGGGTGATTGAGGCAGTGCATTCACGACACCGCGGCGGAGAAAACCAGTTGAAGAAGGAGAAGTACGTCTCGAGGAAAAAGCGAATTTAATGAAACGAGAAAAACCCCAGTGAAGGTGTATTTGTAATGCAAATACTTCGGACCGAGCGACGCTCCCGAAGGGAAACGAAAAATGAAAGGCTTCGAAACAGAGGCGGGAGAACGAAATCGAGCGTCCCATCGTTCTCGCTAATCCGATTCCGAATTCTTCGCCGTCCGTTCGCTCACTCGAAATCACGTTCCCGACGGCGGTATGCGGCCTTGACAGAAAAAAAAATCCTTTTCCTTTCCTTAATTACTCTTGGGATTCGGAGAAACAGCGACGTTCCGAATGTTAATTGCCGCAAAAATCTCGACCTAACATCGTCAACTACCTTTTTTGTTTTTTCCAAGTGATTTTTCAATTTCCTCACACTTATGACATTATTTTTATGCGCTTTGTACGTGTTACGACGCTCAATATTTCGATGTGGGATTCAATTCGCGAGAATGGAAGAATGGCGGGCCGGTACTGTCGAGAGGATCGAAGAAATCATTATTTACCAAAAGTCGACTATTGTCCGCCTTTCAACAGACGCGCATTGTCGAATTAAGAGCTTTTGTCACGAAGAATACCAGAAAGGCAGAGCAACGCTCGCCTCTCCCTCTCTCTTTCTCTGTTTACCCTGACAGTTCGCTCTTCTTCTCTTTATCTCTATGGTTTTAACGCGTTCCTCCACCCTGTCCGTGTCGGGCCGACAGTCGCCTCGCAAATGAAAGCACTTTTCCGCCGAATAGACAAAATAAATCGAGTCGCGCATGACAATGCCGATAATTTCGCAACAATACGCACCCGCTCAGCCGTAGAGAAACGTACGCACGAGCAAACACGCGCTCGCTGCAGGAAACGCGCGCGAAAAACGGATGGGTTCGAGTTAGGGTTGCGCGCGCGTCTGTGTCGCGCGTTTCTTTCTCTAAACATCGAGCGACTGGGAACGCTCTGGGGATGAATCAACGCGAGATAATGCGTCTTTTTATCCGGCAACTAGCGTATTTTCTAACGAGTCTTCGTGAGAGAGAGAAAAGTAACTTAGTCTTTAATCGTTGCCTCGTTTATTTATACAATCCGAGAAATACACGAATCGTATCTTAGCGTTGTCAAACGTGTCGATATATTTTTCCTTGGACAAGTCTGAAAAGAATTATTAGTAATAGCAAAGAGAACAGAAGTGCGAACGGGGAATGTTCCATTTGTTTATAACGGCAAAAATAAAAGCGCTAACCAAGCGAAGGAAGGAACGATATGGCGCGATGATTTATCGGCGATAATTAAAGGACCGAACGTCACCACCGGCTGCGTATCGATGACCAACGGTTGGTGCGTGAGACTCGTATTAATAGGGCGTTTTAATGCCCGCATCGATATCCAACCCCAAAAGATTCGATGTCGAACAAACACGCGGAAATGTATCGGCAACATTATGCAAACGAGTGTTCGCTAAATGTGCAACGCGCGAACTTGATTACAAGGGAGAGAACAACCGAGTTGTACAAACATTTTATTGCGTGTGTGTACTTACATACTTTTTCTGAAAACAATCCTGCATTGTGATAAATTTCACCGATACAAACTGTCGATTAAACTGTCGATTCTCGTGGTAAAATAATAAAAACAAAAACTTTTATACAATATATATCTGGCAAGTGTTACCGAGTAGATACCTAACGTTCACACACAACGAGAGCACTCAGAATCCATCTCGCGTCGCAGAAGTAAACCCTTCGCGACGATCTCTCGAGTTGGCAGAAAAGTATCGAAGGAAGTTGGATGGGATATGGTTACGATGATGTAGAGAAAGGGGACTTTTTAATGGCGTACCCAGGTGTCGGGATCCCTATCGACGTTGCACCTAATGCTTCGGCCTCTGCAGCCATCCCTTTTACAGACCAAACCAGTCTTTCTTATTTCCCCGGTGAAGTTACTCATCTTCGAGACTGCAATCTCCTTTCCTTAATTGCAATAAAAAAGAAAGCCGTATTAGGTAATAAGACCTGTCGTTCTGAACGATTCTAAACCGCTGTTTATGTAACGTAAAATTGGTCGGTCGTCTCGTTCGCGCGATTTTTACGAGATACTCAAATAAAACTGAAATATATTTTATATTATGTTACTTCATTTTATAACTGACGAAAATAATCATATTTTAGTTTTTTTATTTTATCTGCTTATCAGAGACACAAAATATTATTGCTTATTGCGTATTGTTGTATTGTTTAAACACGTATTTTATTATTTATTAAATTTTAATTAATCAAAAAATTTATAATTTTAATAATTTTTTCAAGTATTTCCTAATAAAAATATAAAGAGACTTTATGAATGCAAGCTTTTTCTCTCTGCACTTTTTCCCCATAACGCGCGTAACTAATTAAAATTCATTAAATAACAAAATATATTGAAATAAAGGTATGTGCCTCAAAAAATACGACAACGCGATAAACGATAATATTTCATGTCTGGCAACAAATTCTCACAGACGCGGTTATGCCGCATCTAATCTAAACTTCCAAGAGTAATCACAAGCTGGTTCTATCTTCGTCGAGTTAACGAGTCATCTCCGCCAAGGTCAACCTATTCGAGATCTCCTTTACTACCCTCGAAATCCCCGGGAGCTATACCGCCGGCGGTAAAATCCAGCGCCTCGATATCCACTTCTGAAATGCGGGGAAAAAATGGGAAGCGTGAGAGGTGCGTGGCCGTGCAACATCGGGAGATAATATACGAGCAGTAGTGCGAGTCTAGTGCGCAAACTTGATGTAGAGACCTATCTCTTGAAAAGTGGCTGTCCTTGCCGGTACCACCGGGCGGTTTTCACCCGTGATTTACAGGTGGGCACGACGTCGGACGGCTCCCGACGGTTCTCAGTCCGACCAGTCGCGTATTACCTCTACTGCGCGCGGCGAAAAAGAACGGTCGGACGTGCCGGGCGCCGGAGCGCCTTCAACCGCCGCTTTGAACTCTTTTCCCGTGGTGTTTGCGAAAAAGCTTCGTCCCGCAAGTACCACGCTGTACAATTGCACTCGACAAGAGGCAAAAAGAAATCACTGCGCTTTGTGGATACGCAAATAAACTACGCTTTTTCCCTCCAGTGTATCGTGTCAAACGGCACGTTTGCAATGTTGAAACGTGCTATTTATCAAACACTAACCGGAATTCGTTTTTCCCTGTCGTTTTTTATCGCTCGCAATTACGATATAATGAAATATTTTACACTTTTTATGTGAAAAAAAAATAATAAAAAATTACTATTCTCTTAACTATCTATTCTAAGTCCGGGATGCGATCGTTCGAGCTCTACAATCGAGATCATGACGTAATCCTTACGCGCGCGCGCGATACCGGATAATATTTCCGTCTGCGGCTTTACCCTTGCGTCCTTCTGTCAGTCGTAGCGTTGCGGACAAAACGCTTCGAATCTCAAGATGCGACAGCGTCGTCCGTCACGGGGCGCACGGCAAATCCGCTCGGTCCGGCCGCAAGTTGGTGGCGAGTTGGTAAGCGGTGGCCGTTTGCTCGGCAGAGAAAGACCGCCCCGAGAGTCATCTACGTTGGTAATTCGCCGACAGTTTCCGCCGTCTACGGTGCTCGTTTCGGTGGCCTCGAAACTTTCCCCGAGAACTCTCTCCGACGACTTTGGCAACGGCGACGTACATATGTATCGGGCATACATATGTATGCTGGGGAGAGAGAAGAGAGAAAGAGACATGTACATGAGTCTGAGAATTCGTCGAATCAGAGAATTCTGCTTCTTTCTAGAGGACTCTTCGTCTCTGTCCTTAGCGGAAACTGAATCCTCCCGACCAGAAGGAAACAAAAAGGACCTTCCATCAATACGTACTTTTTTTTTCGTCTCCACCGAATTCGCGAAGCGCTTTATCGAGTTTTAACGCATTAGAGGGACAGAAACGATCCCGTAAACTGGTTTCCGCAGATTGATACGAGTGGCTTTAAATTCGCCGTGAAAACGAGTCGGAGGCATATAGTTAGGCACACCTGTGCCTACAAGGCTTTAATCGAGAAACCAATCTATTGCTGTAACGATCGCTTTCTCAGCGTTCGTTTTGTTATTCGAATTAAATATCATCTTTAATTAAGTTGAAGTAATGATATACACATATATCCACGATATATATCGTGGATGATATCTTATTATA
>QVNV01027909.1:0-17803 GCA_014825455.1 Pseudomyrmex pallidus
ACACTAGCAATTAACGATCGGATTGCAATTGCGATTGGCGACTGGCGATTGATAATTATCCAATCACACGGCAGTCACAAATTTCAAACGCTGCCTGCTTTGCTCTGATTGGTTAGAAAGTTATCGTAAATCGCCAATCACAATCGCAATCCAATTGTCAATTGCTAGTGTGATTAGGCCTTCACAGGACCACCCATATGATGTAATTCGGATCTATGTATCTCCAAGATTTGTATTTAATAACTGAAACATAAGCGATTGACTTAAACATTATAAAATACTTTCGATTTTAATTAGTTTATCTAGAAATGTTAATATGATTGAAAAGGTTTCTTTATTCAACCTAGGATATTTGGACTTATAGTTTAAATCAAAATAGTTCGTTTTATATTGTTTAATTGTCAGCCATTGCTGAATTAGGGAACAGTTACCGCTCGTTCCGCTATTCTAGCGCCACGTTCCGGGAAGTGTCGAGTGCAGAGTCGCGGTTACATTTCTTTTTTTTCGTATTAATTTAAGTTGTTTTGCGTGGAAATATCGACGCGCAATAACAGCATCGTTGCCATACGCGACGGATTTATGTCAGGTATGCACTTGAGAAACATTCAGATCGTTAATTACACGCGATATCACTTATCAAATCGGTAGCCGACGCAATTCGAATCTTGATCGTAAGAAAAGTAACTATGGCGCTGAAGGAGGTAGGGTAGGATAGGTGAACACAAATAGACGAGTCATTGCGATGAAATCGCGCGCTTGTGTTGTTTTCTCATATTTTAATCGCACGTTAGCGACGTTTCTTTATGAAATTATCGGCATACATACGCGTTATTGTCGTAATACGTGGGAAAATTAGATTTAGAAACTTTGTTGAAATTATGTAAGATGTCGGTCGAGCTGTTCGTCAACAAAATTCAAATCGCGATTTCGAGTGAAACAAGCCTAACGAGAAGAGAGAAGACTCTTGAATAAAGCGGTTCGTATATTCGCACATATTACGAAATTATTTCGAAAGATATCTATTCCGAAAATGTATATAATAGCTACCCTGACGTGCTTCTCGGAACGAAAACAACTTACTGCTCGTACACAATAACAATGAACAAAAAATAGTAAGCTTCCAACGGTTTATGAGTCGTGTTTGTTTGCACGGACTTGAATTTTAGTGTTTTATTGTTATCTTTAAAGTAATAATATGGCTCTTTTTATTTACATTTTTTGTATTAATAACTTTATTAATATTTAATATTTTTAAAGCTAAAAATTAAATTTATAATATTTTTATTATTCTTTAAGGTGTTGGTCAAAAAGAAAAAAAAACAGAGTTACGAAATATTTACTACTCGAGATGTTATTTATATGACAACATTGCATAATGAGTCGATGAAAAATAAGGATGGTGGAATGTGACTTTTCTGTTATCCAGGTAAACATTATGTCATGATGATGTTTAATCGTTGTTTTAAATGTATAGGGTCGAATATATAATATTCAGTAACGGTACAAACTTCAAAAATATTTGCAGATACTCCAAAATGCGTTGTAACATTGTACACCTACCATCTGTCATCTATAATATTATGGCTTGTTAACGGATACTGCGTAACCTGCATTACTGATTCCACGATTGACCAAAATTCGTCATCTAATAGTCGAGATGTTGAGGAGAGCCATATTATCATCTTCTGTGTACATGTGGTATGTATCAAGAATGTTTTACGTTAAATATTACAGTTTTCTTGACGTAACGACGTTACTATAACTGGAGAAAGCGATATTCGTGCCGCGTATCGTGATAAGCGCTGTGTAATGATTATCGTGAGAATGTATGATGATTATGCTCGAATTGTCTTACAAACGTGATTGCATCATGGTTATATACCGTGAAGTACTTACACGAAAACACTTGTTTCATGCATTTTTTTTTGTGTGCAAGGCTATATATATCTTATCTTTATTCATACAATTTTCATTATAATCATCTGCAAACCTTTTCTTACAAAGAAACTAAATTCTCAGTAAATGTGAATATAGGTGATTGAACGTATTTTATCAGTACGTATTTTATCAGTAGATAAAATCATTCAAAGAAATCAGAATAACAAACATTGAGGAAAATTTTTTCCTCTTTCTATATCATGAAATAAAAATTACGATATTTGGCGATTAATATCGCTTAGTTTGTGCACTGAGAACAAGTGGGATCGTACAGTCAGTCATGAACGCGACGGTCATCGATTAAATCGCGGAAACTCCGCTGAACGATTTCGTTTGGTCAACCCAAGTCCCAGTGCGCATCGTTTCTCATCTCACTAGATTCAGGTGGCGCGCAGAATGTGCGACAAAATCGGGGTCACAACTTCACGTCGAAAAGTGCATTTCGATCACGCGAGTCGACCGTTGCCTTTTTGCCGCGGTGACCCGAAAACCGGGAAGTCAGTTTCGAACGAAGATTTCGTTTGAAAGTTGAAAAAAATGAAAGAGAACATTTAAAACATCTAGGGTTTATAAATTAAACCAAAATGATAACAATAGAGAGTAAATGATTATATTTTCATATATTTTATATTTATTATGCATAAGATATAATGTATATGGGCGATTTATTAAATTCTTTTCAAAAATATAAATATGTAAAACAAATAAAATATCTAGATATATTTATATTATATTTTATATAAATGTCGTTGGTTTGCTTATTATTTTTCTCAATTTTGTATATTTTGTACTTTTCTAAGAACACATAAGTATTGCAGATTCAAATAAATTCAAATAAGTTCACGTGGCGCTCGCCACAATAATGTTAGCGGCCGTAAATCCTTCAACAATAGCGATTTCAAAATTTATGACAAACAAAATGAATTCTGTAGCCCGTATACATTTTAAAGAAATTGTAACATATATGTTCTCTCTTGTTTTAAAATCAATGAAAAAGAAAAGAAGATTTTTACTTTTTAAAAACGTCGATTTTAAATATTTACAGATTGAATAGATTATAGAATTACAATTTAAAAAATACAAGAAAGAAACAATTCTAGTATTTTCACACACACACACGCATATAAATTAATATACACCCTTTATTTTCAGTTAACAAACCATCATAATTACATCACATTTACATTAGCAACGTTATACGTATTATATTTCTCAATTATTTGATACTTAAATACACACTTACGAGTGCATAATATGCTATCGTTTTGACAATTTTCTAACTACAGTTTCATCTTACTGTGTTTATGTATATATATATAAACGCTTACTTTTTTAATATTAATGGTAAAGAGAGATGTTATATTATCGTAGTCGTTATATAATTGATAACTAAAAAAGAAGGAAGATAATGAAGATAATTGAATTATAGCGAAAAAATACGTGTATACGATATATCTAAAAAAATACCTACGTTAGTAGTTTCTTTTCAAGAAACTAATTACTACCTATTTTTCTTAATTATTAAGTACAATTTTTTTCTCATTTCAATATGTTTCTTTGTCTGAACCATTTTTCAGTAAGATTCTATCTTAAAATGATAAGAAAATTAAAATTTAAAATATTAAATACGACATAATATAATATTTCCACACACTTTTTTAAAACTATAATCAAAATAATGCGGCAATGTTCGATAAAACAAGTAGATCAAAAAAAGTGTTCTAAAAATTTCTAATACTTTTATTCTATAAAATCTAAAATATTTAGAATGAAGAAGTGTAAAACTTATAAGTAGCGTGACTCTTTGATGTAATGGGCTTAGGTAATTCCTTGGCACTCGTGAATTCATCGGATGGAATTCCGGGCATTTCCAACTCAGATGGAAGATTTAGATCCTCTTGCGAATTTATCCAATAATTTGTTCTATGAAAAAGTCGAATAATTTTATGTAAAATTGCACGTAAAATACAATTACACATAAATTCTAAAAAAGAGACATTACTAAATGTATTTCGATATAAAAGTAAATATTTTTAAATTAAAAATGTATGAAAAAATGCTACAAAGATAGATTTCTTCTGATAAAATATTCTTTCTTACTTTGATTACTTGTTTGCTGCTTTATTAATTACAAACAGAAGTGATCATATTTTACATTGTTGAAGCTTGTAGTTACTCGTAATAAAATGCAAATGAAGTTGAGAGTAATATACCTGTCAGGTACGTCAGCCGGTGCAAGACTTTCAGTGTCCATCGAAAAAGCGCGTTCGTTTACTACCTCACTTTTGTCATTATTAACATTGATTGTAGGTATCGTCAGTAATTTATTTTCTCCGTCATTCTTAATCACAATGGGATTCCATACGAAATCTAATGTTTCCACTTTAATTTTTTCAGGTGTTATTTTTCGCTCCTGACCGAGCTTTTCCTCGCTCGTTTGATGATCAATTTTGGGTATTTGTCCGATCATTTCGTCCGGATATCGATGTAGCACGTTCTTCTCGTAATAATATTGTCCAGGTCTCTTGGCAATCGGCGTATTATTCTTCATCTGCTGCACCAATGGTCTTGGAATCTCGGGACTAATTTTAGGCTGAGAAATGTATTTGGAATAACCAGGATGGTGAACAGTTTTGATTGTTTCAGTGACGGTCGTTACACTTTGAACCTTTGTGGGTTTGAAGGTAAGGCGGCTTCCCTCTGGTCTGTGTATGTAGGAATCTATTGTCGAAGTTTCTAACCAATACGGGGTGTTGGAAAACAGGTGATCATTTTTCTGATAAATCGGGTGACTTGTTGTCTGATGGAATGAAGAGTTTTGAAAAGGTCGAGTAACGCTTTTTTGTGAATAAGATGAGACATCGATGGTACTTTGAGTGGATAATTGTGTTGTTTGATAATAAGATGAAGTGGTATCAGAATACCGATTATAATTATTGTAATCTGTAGAGAATGAATCACTCGAGCTAGTTGGCGTATATTCTTGATGTGAGATATTTGCTTCAGAACTCGGGACAAATCCGTAAAGTCCAGTCTGCGCAGAATCATTGATAAAATCGAGCGATTCCTTCCAGGCTTGAGAATTATATTCACTGCTTGGTATGTTAGTTACATGAGAATTGTCAGTATTATAAATTGTCAGTTTAACATTTGGTTTTTTCCTATATACATCAGGATCATCGTGATCATATAGTTTTTCACCGGGTCTTGTTTGATAACCATTTGAATTCCATTGATTCTGATGCGGTCTGTTCAAATTAGAAGAGTAACCTGCATTCGGTCTGCTCAAAGTGTTACTTTGCAAGTGTGGGTTTTCGCCTGTTTTTTGTGCATCATATGGCTGATGATTCGGAGTGATGGAATCTGGTCGTGAACTTACTGAGACCGCAGATTCTTCATAAAAATCTGGATTTTGATGATGCATTTCATTGTACGGCCGCGAATTGGATAAAGGTTTGTTATAATCTAAAGTTTCTTTTTTATGTAGTTCATCATTCGAATTATAATCCGGTCGGAAAGTCGTTCTCGCGGTCGAAGGTCTCTGTTCGTCGTAACTCGGTCGTATGCTTGCTGGTGGACTAGCATAACTTTGTTTATCGTTCAATTGATAATAATGTTCAGAATTCACCGAAGGCTTAGGTCTTTCGTAAGCGTGTGTTGAAAACGAATCGTGATACGAAGATCCGTAATTAATCAAATAGTCGTCGACTTCGCGATCGGGCATTTGAGTGGTGGACTTCTGCTGAAACCTTATATAATAAGTGTAAAGAGTCGGTTTAGGACTGGTCGCGGAATAGTTGTCGTAGAAAACGTCATCCTGCGTGAAAACGGGTGATCTAAATCCGTAAGCGAGTGGATTTGGATTATTAGGATCGTCGAAAGCATGAGGAACGTACGGATAATTTGCTGAATGAGGAATAGTCATTGGTATAGGTTTTAGTTGCGGAAGAAGTGCAGGAAAGTTGTTCAGAGCCTGATTAATATTCGAATTCGGCTTAGAATTAGGATGCTGTTGTTGTATTTTGATGTGCGAACCGTAAATACCCTCGTTTACAAAGACAGGCGAATTCACGGCGTTGTTATTAACCACAATCGTGACGTTGTTGTTATCCGGACGTCCAAAAGGTCTTTTCACAACGATTCTGTTGTTCTGATTGATACTGGTCTTCACAGGCTTTTGAGGTATAAATGTTTCTTGATCTTGATTAGGAACTTTTCTCTTCAAATTAACGTTTTCCCTCTTTGATCTAAAAATAGTGTCACTTGTTTCGGTTGCTGTTTGTTTGTCTCCTTGAGAATCGTCAACGTAGCTTCTGAATTCTGATGGCCGTTGAACCCAAAATTCAAGATTTAATTGCCCAATGATCGGATCGTTGCAAGATAAACGTTGATTCTTCAATTTGTCCGCCGTGAGAAAGACGAACGGTTGTAAGGTCTCAATACCGTCCATTGTTCGACACAGAACTTGAGCCAGAGTGACTCGCCTGATCTGCTGCAGCTGACCGGGAGTGAAGCTGCTTTCGCTTTCGGGATTCTCGTACCAGAATCGATCGCCGCGTCGTAGATTGCTAAATTGCTGGCCAATTATGCAAGCAAAGGTCGGACCGACCAGGCCGCCAACTACCGACTTCTCCGCGAGACCGGCCGAATAGAGATCGATATCCTCCACGGACGCGTACAGCGATCTAAATTTCTTCGCTGCATTCTGGAACATCACTCTATCGAGATCGTCAAAAGTTCTTATCGGCGACAAACCGCACGGCTCTCGCCATCGCACATAAGGTGGCAAACCGTGATCCCTACCGCGCTGGATATTGAGAGAGGCCAGATCCATGCCGAATGCAAAAGCGGATGTTTGAAAGAGATGATTCGTTATCTCCTCGGATATGAACTCGTCTCTCCTCTGACACGGTTGATTTATCAGACCCAAAAGTAGACGATCTACAGATCCTGCTGTTTCTAGATTCGCGGGGTTGTTAAATTCGTCGTGGATTGAAACGTCTGCGACAAAATTTGTTGTGCAGTCGACTTAATAATTTTCTTTTTAATAAAATATATAATCATGATTACGTTAGAAATATTGTGAGCAACACTGTGTGTGTGTATATATATATATATATATATATATATATATATACTTTTTTTTATTTTTAACACTATAAAATTTTTATTATAAATTAATAATTAAAATTGCAAGTTATTTCTTAGAGTTAATATAAATTATAAAAAGATAATTCGATTTACAACTCACTATTAAATATAGGCCTATGATTGCTATCGAATCTGACAAAACTTGGCTGGACTAACGAATGGCCGAATCGATAAGCCGCTGTGGAAAATGAATTTGCAACAGTGGGATTTACGGTCGAGTCGTACCCTTCATAGTAGCCCTTTTTAAGAACTTCCAAGTCAAAGATTTTCATCACTTGCGGACCTGAAAGGTTGTGCAGCGCTTTTAGAAAACACTTTGTTTCTCCTAACACTTGCAAAACTATCGGCGATTACATTATCATTGAATGAATATACGGTTATACCGGAAGAAGTTATCTTACCAAGAACAATTGGCAGGAATTCTCGATAAGTTATATGCTGAACTATTGCGCCGACGATTCTTCGGGTTTCTTGAAAAAGTTTTTCGTCGCTCCAGTGGGAATTTAGAGCAGATAGTTCTGTAGCTATTCTGTTGTGCAATCTTAGAAAGACTACGTGCAAGGATGTAAGAGCAGGCTGCTCACTGAGACGTCCGTCTCCAGCGCGGAAGCAGGTCGTCGACAAAGATCCACGTTTGCATAAATCGGATTCGCGTTTCGGTAACAAAGGTTTTCGCGACTGAATTCTTCCATATTGCAGCAAACCTGAAATCGGTGTTTCTCTTTAAGACAGAAATTCTCTCTCTCGTTAGATAGAACAATAACGTTTTTTTCTTTTTTTTTTTTTTTTTTGCTATTTAATGAAACTTGCCGTTTCGAAAAATTCTCAGACTGTCACTATGCATGGCATTACTGCTGTAAACCATAGAGGCATCCAGATAACTGGTCACCTGAGACAATTGCTCTCTAGGGCCAAATTCACAACCTTCTTTAGGAGCCGATCCGCTTCTGAGAAATTCCAAACACCTTACACCCAAAGGACCGTAGAAGCTATCGCGAAGATTCACTGCTATCGGCAGACACTCCGGATGCTATCGACATTCATTAAAAGTGCACTTTCTAAACGTTTTCTCGCGGAAAATCGAACTACATGGAAGTTTTTTAGTGTGAAATAGAACAGAAATTACGAGGCGTGATGTTTTGACCAAAGTGTGAAAGATTTAATGCAAATCAACACGAATATATAAATGACTCTTTTAGATAACGTTTCAAACACTTATATGTAGAGGCTATATAACTAGTATAGTTCTTGATTGACTCATTACCATAAACTCTGGTGGTTGAAAACCGATACCTCCTTGCAAACAACATTGTGGCACCGTGCCGTTGAATCCTCTACTTTGACCGGTCGCTATTAATAGAAAATTATATAATAGCATCTTTAAAAAACATTTTAGAAGAAAAAATTCGTAAGTCTTAAAACACGTGCCTGTCAAATCATGATCTACAAACTGTCCCCACTGCATCAGCATGTGAGTAACGGAAGCCAGAGGTACGTCTTTGTCCTCGTGTATCAGATTAGTGACCTCTCGTGCACTTGGAAGTGGTCTTCCGGTTATTGATCTTCTAATACTTTGAACGCCGTCATCGTATTCCGGAGATAAAAATCTGTATAAAAATAAAATGTATTTTGGAGTGAGTTCGTTAATTTGTTTAATTAGGTAATTCTAAATGTTATAAATTGTTATCTACCTCTGCATCGTTGACATTGCGGAACCCCACCAGAGATGCTGTAGATTATTGCAACTTCCATCAGATGTTCTGTATCTTAGACTAGCCGGTGGGCATTGTGGTGAATCTCTGCGTGGACATTGTTGTTCTAGCGAAGTTCTCCGGATAAACTTGTTTCGAGATAAAGGCAATTCCAACGGTGCATTGGGAAATCTAAGATCGCGGAGTGTAAAAATAGATACAAGTTCCGACAAGTTTATTGTTGTTTACTGCAAACCTACTTATTCAAAAACATGGCGGTGCCTTGAAGAGTTGCGTAGCCGAATCTTGCGAGAGCTCTCGCTTCTTCCGACTGATCGTTAAACGCTGCCACGTATCTCGCTGGATTATCGCTCTCGAGATAAAGACCTATTCAATTTTTTTTTATTTTTATTCTGCGTGTGTGTAAGTCAATTCTTCGTGACATAAATGTAAATTCGAAAAATTCTAATAGAATTGTAGATGAAATTATATATACAAAAGAAGTAATTTGCTTTTATTTATCGCTTACCCATCGAATACAATTTAGGTTCCTGGATGTAATAAAGATTGTGCATGGCTTGCAATCCATAATTTGCGGCCTCCGTAAGATAGTCTTCTTCGTGTTCCGAGTGTTCTTGATCGGCGCGACTTTCCGGAGTTTGATTTTCAACTTTTGAGTCGGCGCTCTGTTTTTTCGTGATCGCATCGATCGTTTGGGACAAACTCCCGTTCGATTTTCCAGCAAAGTGTTCTTTTGTTGATGGAAAAATGTTACCGGTGTTAGAATCTTTATTTGTTTCGGTCCCATTATTTTGCTCTTGAAAAGATTTTATTTTCTTCGATGTGCTATTTTCCACAATGGTCAACAATTTAGAGATGGCACTTTTGACAGTTGAATTATTCAGCAAATTCTTCTCTGTTCTAACAGGCACGTTTTTCGTTTTTTGATTTTCTTGATTCTCTTTCTTTCTTCTCGTGGGTCTATCTGCCACAGAGTTTTCTGAAATACGCGGAGCTCTCAAAAATTCATGTTGGATTTTATCTCTCGTCTGATTCGTCTCTTTCGCAAGAATGTACGTGATTCCGTTGAAATCTGCCGGCTGTAATAGATCCATTGCTGTCTTCTGTGTCTCTTTCTTCAACTCCTGTACGTATTTCAAGCGCGTTGCATCGACAGGATACGAAGTATTTGCATTGCTTTTCTCGATGTCTAAGGTTAACGGATTGTAGTCTGATGAAATATTTACTCTTTCTTTCGAAACATCCGTTGATGTGGAAAATGATTGTTTCTCTTTATCGGAATTTCCAACTTCGAAATTGGACGCTTGGTTTTTGGTGTTAAATTCGATTTTACCGCGTTGTTCCCCAGACTTGGATGATAATACGCAGCAGAGAGAAGAGAGAATAATGCTGAGATCAAAGCAATAATGAAATTGTTAAACTTATCCTAATAAAATCGTTTACTTTAACATAATGTGATGCATTTTAAAGAGAATGAATTTTATAAATATAAATTTTTTTTCTCGGTACAACGTCGTAGTAGCCTGACAAATCGTTAATGTTAAAACTTTAAGATGAAATAATCGATAAATATTTGACTTTATTCTCGGTGTCTAATAGTAATTTGTAGGATATTTCGACAATTAATATACGCGCGAGTTCGTATTGATCGTAAAGTATGATATAAAGTAAAGTATGATGTTGAAAATTAATTATCTGACGCATTATACGAGCATAGAATATATGATAACAAAAATATTACTATAAAAAAAAACTATTAGTATGAAGATAGATTGTAATGTCGATATGTGATAACAGTCTAAAAACTCGCAAGGAAGAAACTTATAGAACAACGATCGATGATATTTAATAAGATGTTGAGATGTTAAACACCAGAGAAACAGAATGGACACAGAATGAACAAAACAGTCACTAAATGAACTTGTCGGCACAGTGTGACGTTAAGATCGAGATGAAGAGATGTAACGGGACCGCGAATTGTAGAACAGCGAAGACGCGGAATATAAAAAACTGATAATGACCTTATGTGTTGAGTTAAAAACATTCTTTCGTGTAAATTTTGATAGTAAATATGTAAGAATATTGAAGAACTATCAAAGCAAACACATATTTGTTTAAAATTTTGGAAAGTTTCAATGATAACAAAATTCGACATGTGAATTAATCTTTAAATGCAAATTTAAGCAAAAAGCCATTTGTTAAGATATTAATTAAAATACCTGGTAAAAAACTTTTAATTTTTAAATAACTTCAAAATAATCCGCGATCTTTATTGTGAAAAATAAATATTTCATTTATCGCTAATAAATGATAATTTGCTAAATAATGTTTAAAAGTTTAAATATATTATTGATAATAAAAGCTATATCATTTATATCACAACTCACAAGATTGCAAAGTGCATTTTGCTTGATGACATGTTCCTTGATTGCACTCAAAACATCCAACAATACATACTTGTCAGCATAAAATTGACGGAAAGATAAAATGCAGCGTCGAACAGTGTGACGCGAAAATGAAAGAGAGCAAAATCGCAAAACGGGAAGTTAAAAATGAAAAACAAAAAACAAAAAAAAAGATAAAAAAAAAGAAAAGGACACTGCGACGTGTGCGAATCGTCGAATCGAGCCGTCAGCCTTCTCGAGGACGGTTAACCAGGTACTAACCGTCGATCAGATCGGCCGACTGGTCTTATCCGCAAGGAAAGACAGCGCCTCCGGGCTTTGCTTTTTGCCGACACTGGTGTCGTCGTTTTTTTTGTCGTATTTTTACTGTTATCCGCACCACAACGGGTTATCTCGTTATTTCGACTGTCTATCGTTGATCATCTAGTGAGGAAAGATCGGCTGTCTCCGTTTCGCGCCAACATTACGCGATAGGAGGACAGCGAATCTCGCACTTCTTATAATTTCTGTGACAATATTTACGGATTCTAAGATGTAATACAACCGTGTTAAACGAGAAAATTAGCCGAAAAGAATGAGATATGCTAATTGCCATGTCCGCGGTTCGCGCGGTTTATGCTTTCTAGAACAATGATTCCTGATTGACGATCTAATAATTTTGTACTAACAACGGTGTTAATGAAAAAAATACATACATATAAAGTATTTGTATGTGTGTGTGCGCGCGCATATGTGATATATATCTCAATATAATTATTTTTTAATGTTTTTTATTATCTACACACCTTATATTACTATAAATTCTCTTGCAAACACATAAAAATTTTGAAATATCTCTTTAACAACCAAAACGAATAAAAAACTAGTACAAGTTCTTTTTAATAGGCGAAAAATCATATCTAGTGTCGCAGATCTTATTCTAAATTAAGATTAATTAGAGTAATGAATTTTACCTCATCAGTGTCTGGCTGCTTTTTCTTGCGCTTGCAAGCTTGCTATCGCTTTGCCAGTGCCATATAATACTTTTGCGCGAACCTGAACTTTTCTCGTGGTAGTACAGGTTGTCCCAGATGTGGACGACGAGCTTCCGGTGTTGCCACCGGCAGCCGTGCCTAACTGCAAAGTGCCGCCCGCATAATTCGCGCCCCTGCAACTCGTGCAACCCTCCGACATTGTGCTGTTGTTGATATTGTCTCGTGTTATTCTTGACAATTTCTCCTAATTAAACAAAAATCTCGCGATATGCACAATTTTAACAAGAAATAATTATAGAAGGTTACTATATTGTACATGAAAATAACATCAAGAGTTTTCTTGTAGATTAAAATCTCAGATTGTTCTAATTGAATTGTTATTTTTTTACTTGTATAACTTATTTTTTTCTGACAATATTTTCTCTGATATTTTAATATTTCTTGAATCTCATAATTATTTTTAATAGAGAAACAAAAAGAACAAAATTTATTATAATTAAAATTTTTTGAAATGTTTTAGATGTATAAAAAGATATGTTGATTTCGATGCTTTTAATAGCAGAATATTGTTGCATTTGATACAATAATTAATGCTTGTTACACTGTTGTCAAGTATTTATTAAATTGATTCTAGTTTCTCTGTAATTTCTAGGTTTTGGTCATTTTAATGTAACTGCCCTATATTTGTACAATGATATTGGTTATTATACACAGACAAGTATTAATTATAGTTGAGTAACATCATACAATTAAATGGGAAATTTTTTGCCATTTTTTCGCAATCGAAGGCATGTCGGCAATTTGTATAGTGTTGTGCAGCGTGCAGCTCTGACCCGCGTGCCGTTCACTATAAATCCGGGAAAATCTGGGTTAATTATACTAATGGCAATATATGGCAAACTTTTCTACCGATGACCTTACCGGAAAAAGACAAAACTCCGTAAACTTCCTTACTAGCCTTAATGTATTTCCTATGGAGAAATACTTATAGTCAAATACAAAAACACACGTTAACGCGATAAAAATGTCTTTAAGATTAATCACGCGATTTTTTTTTCTTTCACGAATATCATCTAAAAAAATCTTTCTGTTTTTGGATGTTCTTGAAAAATTAAAGGACAAATGTTTAATTGCATGTCAAAAATTTAACAATTAATTTTTATACTGTTTGGTAAGATTTTTAAAAGTTGTTATTTAAAAATAATATACAATAGTTTTAACTATCTGTTTATATATTTAAAATTTTTTATCTTATAACTTTTCTCTTTATCTCTTTAATTTGTTTTTCAACAAATTAAAATGCAAAGTTTATAAATACTTTTGATCTTTTTAGTCATTATACATGTTACAGCAAACTTACTAGCGTTGACGTAGTGTTCTTTCAATGAGATGAATTGAGCGACTCCAGGTCTTATCATGAACTATATCCCGGACTATCCCAGAAAACATTTCCTAACGTCTATTTCCATTTCTTCGCAGAGGATTTTCACAAAGCTCATCGGTACTTTCGGCGCGTATCGATTCAAAAAACTGACGCGATTTTACGTGGATTTCTTGAATATATCGTTTTGTAACCGAGAAATGAATTTAAAATCGATGACAAAAGCGATTCGCGTGTCCGCGTCCACAGTGCGAAGGCGCCGTAAGAACTGATCGCTCGTGTTCCAAATAGCCGGTCGGTTGGCTTCACCGAACACTCGTCTCTCTTTTCTTCTTCTTCCTCCGTGTCGTGCCGATCGTTTGTCGTCAAAGTTTTCGTCGTTGTTGGAATCGTTGTAATTATCATCATCATCTCTTTATCAAGAGTTGATGAAAGTGGATGAGAGTATGAGACAATTTGAATCAAATTTAGATTCGTTGATATCATGAAAGAACCAAAAATTACTAAGAATATTATTTTTACATTACAATGCGAATTAGATTGAAAACAGATGAAAAGAATTGACTCCGATGGTTTCTTTATTTGTGGTTTTATACGAACATAAATTTTATAAAGATAAGAGAAGATCATCATCACAAATAGAGAAAGAGATTTATTTAACTCTCTTAATTTAATTTAGATACAAAGTATAGTATTCAGTCAATAATAACTTTTATTATATATGTACATACATATGTATTGACGTTTTGTTGTACTCTTTTCGCATGTTTACAAATATTCTGATAAAAAAATCTGTATGCTGAAATGTCATACAATTTCTCCTCCCATATTTGCGGTCTTGACTTCTTTGCACGCGGCTGTGTGACTCACGATCGTGAAATTCGCGTTAAAGAAGAAAACGAAGAAAGGCGAAGAGGTATGAAGGAGAAAAAGTATGATATGCACACAATATACAGTTATTGTGCGTATACCCAGCTGCGATATGTAACCTTCGTTCTAGAAAAGTTTGTCCGGCGAGCGGTCGACCGGACCTTGTGCCCCGCATAATTCTTTCGCAACGTAGTGCATGCACGTGCGCGCGCCTGTATAAAATCGAATCGGCCAGCCAAGAGCAAAGCTGATTTGTTTTACGGGAAGAGGAAGGCTCGGAGTTGCCGGATGTGTTTCTGAGCCTTTGCGATTCTTACAACGGCACGGAGAGCACCGCGACTCGCGTTAGCGGAAAAAAGTGATCGATTATCAGACACGAAAAACGCGCGTATTGATGGAGCTTTTATTTTTCCATCTTAAATGACAAAGCCTCTCTTTCTCTCTCAATATAAGATTTTTGCGTATAACTTGACATAGTGATATAGTTTACGGCTAAGTACAACACAGACTATTGTGTCGGCGAGCTGTTCCTGCAGCCGTCGTGCGAAACGAGTTGGCGTAATAATTTGATTGATACCCGCTCGTTGCTCGTTGCTCGACTTGCTGCGTCAAAATTGCCATTAATGGAATCTGTTTTGTGCACTGCCTTGCGTCAATCCGCACAGTATCGATCATTTTTTGAGTAACATCGGTTCTTGCAATCTCGCGAGGAGATAAAATTGAGAGGAAAAATGACAAATTGATCGAAATATCGTTCATCATTCGCGCGGAGCGTCTTTTTTTCCTTCGTGACGCGATACAATTAAATGTCAAAGCGAAGTGATTATGACGTTGACCGAATAGCGTTGCGCTATCAGTATCTCGCGAGTGGGTCAGTCAACAACGGGGTCAGTTGAGGGCGAATCCGGACTGCAGGTCAACCAATCGCACGGCTTTCGTTCGCACGGCTTTCGTGTTTTCGCGACAATGAGTATATTAACTGTATACTATAACACGCGCATACACAAACACACATTCGCACCAGTTAAATTCGTGCTGGCACTACTGCAATGGCGTAGCGTCATTTTTGTTCAGCCAAAAATAAGCTTTAAAATCGAACGTTTTGATCAGACGCGGCAAATGCAGATTGTTTTTCTGTATTTATACTTTTTACTTTATGTTGTATATTTTTTATTTCGGATAAATAGATCGTCCAGCCAGCTCAAGTTTTCTTTACGTGTAACAGGACTGTTGCACGTAATTAGCAAATCTGACTATCAAGTAAATTACTAACTATTATCGCGACCACGTAATGAATAAGCAAGGCGGTGAATTACCGAAACTTTCTCTTGTTGCTTGGCATGCGCTCTCCTACAGCTTCTATAGCGTCATCCTCCTGTACCTAATCAGAATCTTATCTTACACTTATCGTATACGCTTATAAGATTCCGTGATAGCCGCTTAGAAAAATCTGCTCGCCGGAAACTAGCACGTCGCGGTACATTTGCTGGAAGAATAAAGTATAAGATTATACTCTAGGTAGGGGATAAATAAAGAGTAGGTGGTGGTTCTCTCAGCAAGACGAGAAACAGGACAGAAGTGGGTCAGCGGGACTATCGGTCGTCGAAGGTCCGGGTTCTCGTTTGCGCGCGTTTGATTCACCGGAGATGATGATGCTGGATGGAAATGGATACAGGTCGTTATAGAAAAGATAAAAATAGCAGTAGAAAGAATGCGCTTTAGAGATTTTATATACAAGTCGAGAAACAAAATCAAGTGAATTCCATTATGTACTGTACGATTTTCTTCTATTTTGGAGTCTTATAATTTATTATTATAATATGATAGGTATTGCTTATATGTGTAAAAAGTGATATGGATTATACTCTTCATATAATTTTTTTTTATTTTGAAAGAGTTTTATTAATATTACATTTATGTACATATATAATATTCCAAAATAGAAAAAAAACTTCTCACACTAGTTTTTACTGTGACAAATAAGTTCGATCAAGGCAAATACAATGTTAAAACTTTATTTCGTGCGCTTCTCTCACAAATACATCAGTGCTCCCGTGAAAAAAAAAGGAAGAACACTATCACCACAGGAATGAAATTATCTTTTCTATACAAACATTAATTTGCTATTGTACACATTGCAGTTACGTACGCGTACATCATCCTTTACACATAGCGCATTCAAACGACACAGTTAACGATTTGTTTTTTTTTTTTTTTTTTGTGTAAGGATAAGAAGGGGAAGCAAACGGGATAGAAAACAAGAATGTTGACGTTTGGATTTCAATTAATCAACTCACATTATTGTAATTACATTGTGATAAATAGATCGTATAGAGATTCTTTCATCGAAAATAATCTTTTTGTAGATAGTTGTCCTGGGAAGGCAGGGGATGTATATGTATAGTCGTTCTCTTTTTCAGAATATTTACAGATATTTCAATAGTCTTTTTTTTTTTTTTTTTTTTTTTTTTTTTTTTTATCTTGTACATCGTAAATACTTACATGCTAACAAATATTTTACATTTAACATCGATAAACACGTAGTGCTAAGAAAATTTCTATCGTCTTTTCGGCTTGACAGACGTGCGCTCGTTAGCTTCCAACAATACGAGTGTGCACTCAGACACAAAAGCAGTAGAGAAGAGCATATATAGCTGATTATGTGTTAAGTCTTTTACTATAATAATTATGCTGATATTCTTGTAAAAATTAATAGCTAAATAGATATAGATTTGTACGAAACTTATTCCAATTTCAAGATGTTTTACTTATGTATAATATAATGGACAAGTATATATGTGCCATAGTATCAGAACATTTTTTTATGACTTTTAACATATTAAACTAATTTACATAATCAGCAATATCCGCTTTTACCACTTTGTCGATTAAAAATATGTGCACCATATATTTTTGTTTAAAAATGGCGCAAATGGCCCCTTGATGCACGATACTATTACTCAGGAAGCATAATACTCGAAAAAATCCTTAAATACAAAGCTATGAAATCGGATCTGCGGTGTAAAGGACGGATTTCGTAATAGATATCCGATAAATATTCGAGTAAAGTTCTTTGCTCGACAGATCGATATTCCACGAACAAAATAAGAAAAATAGAAATTTACACGTCCGGCGTGTATGTTTTGTTTCTTTACGCTCCAGATAGTTTCTGTTAATTCTGTTGTTATTCAAAACAGACTACTTCTTCAACTATTATTTTCTTTGCTTTTTTTATTTATAAATATATAGTAATAACAACACACACACACACACACACACACACACACACACACATATATATATATATATATATATATATATATATATATATATATTGTTGGTTTGTGTTCAATTACAGTTGAAAAAAGTATT
>QVNV01027920.1:0-21080 GCA_014825455.1 Pseudomyrmex pallidus
GAATAGAAAAGGAGAAAAAAAAGAGTAGACCGGCTGAGAGATAAAACGAAACGAAAAAGCAGAAGTAAAAAAAAAAAAAAAGAGAGAGAAAGAGCGAGAAAGACTTTCAGGCGACGTCGCGCGGAAGAACCTGCAGCCACACCCGGACACAATGGAGGGAAAAGTCTCACATGGATGATTGCGGCAGACCAGCTTGTTGGCAGGGAAGTCTCATTCTCTAAAAGTGGTTTTCAATTTCCCAAGGGTGCATACCGCGTACCGACGGAATCACCTCCGTCCGAAATTTGCCTCGGGGTTATGGAACAACGCGGATCTTTTAGAGAACGGAAACGCGGCCACGGAATACGGGAGAATGCTTGTTTTACCGGGGGTTTCTCCTCCCCTTTCCTTTCTCGCCGCTTCGTTCAGCCTCTTCAGGTGGCTCGTCGATGGTAGCCGCAAAAGAGAACATTTCGGAACTGCGAAATTATTTTTGAAACCATTAAGTGACACACATGTGACGAATTGGTTCTCACGATTTTTCGACATAGTTTTGCAATTGTTTTGTTTTAACAAACGAGTTTTTTTTTACACACTCGGATTCTTTGTCGCCAACGAAGGCCACGCTGATTGTCGCGACGTAATGCACTCTTCGGAATTGGCAATGCCGTATCTGAATGTTTGTCAAGTGTACGACACGAAGCGTTTCCAAGAGGAAGAGGTGCGGAGAATCTGCACCACTTTGAAACCCGCATATGTACACGACACGCGCGCGGGCCGCGAACAAGCGGTTCGCGCGTTCTCTCGATTTGTACAGTACAAAATCGTCGTAGCACATGTAAATACACACACGCGCATGTACACACATACATTGCACATTCACACGCACACACACACACACGGACAGACACGAAACTACAGAAACACGATCACGAGACACGATTTATCTTGTTATCCCCGAATGAAGATGCCGACGACAACAGCGAGTTCGAGACACGCAACACTTGGATATTGGCGAGAGATGGTGTTGATCTGAGCGACGAACTAAAAATCAATGTCTTTTTCATCAATTTTTCAGGTGTTAAAGATAGAAACACCGGGAGAAGTGCCGGAGTTCTGACGGAGAGACGCTTCTCTCGGTCTTTTTACTCATGTACAGTCTCTTGCACGCATTTCTCTGTGATTCTTCCCACTTCCTCAATTATTATTTTATTATAATTATATAAAACTGTTACGATGACTCTCTCTTGTATCTTTCTCCCTCTCTCTTTCTCTCTCTTTCTCTCTCGATCGCCCTTTTCACAAGGCGCGCCGAAAGGGAAGAGCGGAAAATGGTAACCCGGACGCAAAGCGAGAGAGAAAAGTGAAGCGGGAAGCCAAAGAGTCATGTCACTTTTATGTGTGTATAATAATAATATGTATATGTGTATTTTTATATGTATTTCACACACAACAATAAGCAAATGTAGATTACCGAGAGGCAGAGAACCCCTTTAAAAAAAAAAAAAAACTAATGAATTTCGAGAGAGTTGCCTCGATTATTGCAGGTGTTGCCGCAGTCAGAAACGCCAGCCGAATGCCCGATGTTGATGGACGATGAAGTGGGACCGGTTCTCTTTCGTACCACGCGTCTCCCCGTCTACGTACCCCTTCTCCCGCTCTACGTCCGATTCTGATTTCTTCTTTTTTTTTTTTTTTTATCTTATTTGTTCATCAATGATAGTTAAAATTTGCGCTTTTTGTTTTTACACCAGTCGTCGTAGAGATAACGTTGCTCCACACACGTAGACGCGTCACTTCTTTCTTCTATCTCTGTTTTTCTTCCCCATCCCCCAAATCGTCGATCAGAATAAAAGACAATTAGTGCCTGTTAGCTCACAGACTGACGCTGATGCCAGCTACGTCCGTTGGTTCCACCTAACGTGCTACGATTCTTATTATTCTTATTATTATTGATTACTTTTTTATGAATATTATCATACCATTATTATTATTATAATTATTATTATTGTTATTATTATTATTGCCATTAATTGGTGATGTGTTTTTGTATTTTTCTCATAGAAACTTTTGTGTTCATCGTGTTGCTGCATTCAAAAAGAGAGTAACGCGATCGAGAAAAAAAAATCAAAGGCCCGATAAACGCGGTAGCGAAAAACGAGCGAGAGCGCAATGAACTTCCGTATTTATTTGCTCGCACGTGTCTCGGGCGAGTTCTCGATTTCACCGGTAATTTGAGACTCGCGGAGCGAGAGAAAGAAAACAAAACGTTCAGTTACGGAAATTCTAAACAGCTTGTTACTAAACAAAAAAAATGGTTTTCCGAACGCAAAGTTTTTTGGCGCACGACCGCGTTTATCGGACGAGAGAAAAATCTCGCGCGATCGCGCGTGATCCGACCGAAACGCGTTTTCCCGACTTGCACGAGTTCCCGCTCGCGCGTAATTGCACACGTACGCGAGAACATATGTTGAAACTACATTCGAGAGAGTAACGAAAATCGTATTAAAAATTTTTAATTTTACTTGCGTTTTTTCACTCGCACTCTGGATTATTTAAAAGAGCGCTTTTTTTTTGCTGCGCTTTTTCATTGCTGCGTATATGGAAAGAGGAAAGAAGTGAAAATATGTGGAACGGGAAGAGAACCCGTGGCGCGGCATGACGAATGAGAGCAATTACGTTACTTTGGATGCGCGCGTGCGAGTAACTCGAGCGGTGCATTAACACTTGACGGGTATTACGCGCGTGTCGTCTTACGCCCGATCGCGCTTACGCAAAAATATCGTAAGCCGTAAATTCGGGTAAATGTGCGTGTGTGCGCGCGTATGAGCGTGCGTTTGTGCGCGCACGTGCCGACGCGCGAATCGGGAAAAACAAAAAGGTAAAACGATAGAACCGTAAAACTCGCGAATGTGTCGCGTACATTCTACGCGCATACGCGCGCACAACGAGAAAAATTACAAGTTCTTTCTTTTTTATATAAAAACTAAAAAACAAAAAAAAACCATATCGCGACTGTCGTTTCTTGCCTTAGCCTCAACTGGTCTGTTTTTCTTTTTTTGATTTTTATCTTGCCCTCTTCCGCCTGACGATGCTTCTACATGCTTGCTGACAATACCTTCGTGCGCTTCGCTACCTGCCAATTAACGCCTGCGAAATATTGCCAACACGGAACAAAAAAAAAACTATATATCAACGTAAATAATCAAAACCAACGCAAAAAAAAAAAAATAATATACGCACGATCGACCGACACCATCGCACGCATAAAAATACGCCGAAATATGACAAACAAATGTATGCCACTATACCACCGTCCAACGATACATAATAAAAATATGTGTAAATCTACTAACGCATGAAACGTAATATCTCCGGGACTGGGAACGTCTTGGGAATGCCGAAAACGGATGTGATCGACGACGCACGGGGAACCCATAAAAAAAAAAAACGAAAATCTGTTCACACACACGCATAAAAACGGACGGTCGAAAAAAAAAAACGTGGAATTGGGAAACAAAAACGGAACACACGCAACGTGTGAAAATGAAAAAAAAAAAAAACTTATAAAATAAAAAACTAAATAAAATGCGGAAACGAAACGCAAAATGCAGACGGCGACGATGCCGACGAACGTGACGGGAATGGGCGCGTTGGCTGGCGGAGTGTCAGGAGTACCGGCAACTGCAATGCCCGGAGGACTTCAGAGCGCCGGTATGGCGAGCATCGAGCTCGGCAAGAAGCGGATGCGCGACTCCAATGATGATCTGCTAATGGTACCACGGCTTATGCATGAAGTACACTTTCCTTTTATCGTAGCCGGGGCTCCGGTAAAATGGCCTTAATTTCGGAAAAGTTCAAAAAAAAAATTTAAATTAATTAATTTAGGAGACACTTGCATTGCGTCTCGTAAGTCGCATTGACATTTCGTACACGACCACGCGATTACGTACATATCGCGACGATAGTTAGTCGAATTTATCGAGTCGGTTTAACGCGATCGCGCTATTTGGCAAATTTCCAACGTCGTTAAGCGAGACGCAAGAAACCAGTCGTTAGCGCAGTCGGATATAATCTCACGCTAATCTCGTAGATTTCCAAACTGGTGTTTGCCCCGTACTTGCCCGCAGCTTTCGTGCTCGATCGGGACGAACTTTCCAAACGGAGAGAGATCCGGAGCGTACGTCTAACGCTCGCGCAAACGACCGCGGCCGCATTGCTATGAGTAATGCCGCGATTTCGCGACGCGGTAAAGTTCAGAGGCGACCGCGAAAACGGCGGCGCGTTCAGGCCATTTTCCGGAGATATTCCCCCACTGTAGTGTCGTATGTTTAAGTTACGAGTTACAGTTTACTGCGATTGTGAATACACTGCCGAGCGCGCTTAGAGCTCTAGCTCCTGTCTTTCATCTTTATTTTTAACAAAAAAGAGTCCCGCTGTTTGTCTTTTTTTTTTTTTTTTTTTTTTTTTTTTTTTTTTTTTTTTTTTTTTTTCGGGCAGAATAATCCGACCGGCGCGACGCGTGTGTTTAAACCCGCAACGATACGAGATATATCGCTCGCGCGTTAAATCTCCCCTTCGGCATTAGCGACGTCGTGTATGTCCCGTCGTGATTAAAGCACACACTGGACACCATATCGGCGATCGCACACGGTGTCGTTGCTGAAATCTCGATGAGCCCACGTGTTGGTGTCATTACCGAAGCCTCTGTCGTGTGTGCGCAGATCATCGTGGAAACTTTTACATCGCGATGCATTTTACAACTTGGCGATAACATAAACCACATCACAAAAAACAAAGAACTACAAAGTATTGCAGAAAAAAATTTGTACAACGCTAAAATTTTCTGTACAATTCGCAGAGAGAAATTCAATATTGACGTGGTACTAAACATTAATTACAAAAATTGTTAATTGGACTAAATTTTCTTTTTCGGAAATAATTGTCCAAATTAACTAACTTGAATGCCGAAGGGGTTGCATTTCTCGAAATACCGAAACGATTTTCTCGTGTTGGTTTTGCGTTGGTACACGAACCGGGCCGTGTCTTAATAAAAAAATCGAATCGCGTAAGAAATTCTAGAGACTCTGTCTTTGTTTTCTCTTAATTTTTTCGCTTCCCACTGTCGTTCGTTGCAATGTTGTTTGTACCAGAGCTTACGCCTCGTAATGTATTTATAGATCGCTTACCTTTTTTTTTCTCCGATCGTCAGCCACGTTTCTGTCATTGCCGAGACGATCTCCGCAAAACTGTGCATTTTGTCAAGACGTGCGTTAAACGCGGCTGACGAGAATATGAGTTTTCGCCCTCATCGCGATCGGTATCCACTCGTCGGCTGCGCTTACGTTTCGAAACACGCTCGCATTAAACTTAAACTTACGTTGTCACATCTCTTGTACTTTGCAAGTAAATTATTTGCTCTATAACAAAAAGATTATTATTTTAAATTAAAAAATAAATATTGAAATTGTGACACTTTGTTAGAATTTTGTAATGAAAAAAATCCAGCTGTTATCATCTTTAGTAGACAATTGTAGAATCGCGTTGAAAAATGCGCGCGTGCTTCGAGCTCGGTGAGGAAACCGCCGACTCTAATCTCCGTACGTCAGGATCCCCTCACGAGAGAACGAAAAAAAAAAGAGAGTAAATGAAAAATAAAAAGGAGGGCGAGTCGTGAGGCCCCTGAAGACTCGCACTCGCGCGGTATGCCGCGGAATGCCGCATACTGTTTTGGTGCTGCGTCTACGGAGCGTTAGATCTGTGTAAATTCTGAGCTTGCGCCGATGATGCATGTTGTGCTTAAGCGACTACCGAGGTGATGGTGGACATGAAACGTCATCCCCTCGACGCTCCGGACGATGACCGAAGTTTCTTCGCACTTTTTTATTTTTTATTTTTCTTTTTTTTTGTTTGTTTTGTTTAACGCGGAGGATCGTCGAACGGGCCCCACGTCGCACGCGACGCGTTTCGAGAATGTCGCCGTTTCGCGAGACGGCTTTTTCCGTCTTCGATTTTTTTCGAAGTCACGTCGAAATTTGCTAAAGAGCACTGTAGATCGCTTACATACACTCGCTAATTACTATTATAATTTTTTTCTTTTAAATACTGTCTTTTTTTACATCTCTGTTTATTTTTTTTTGTTTTTTTTTCTATGTACGTTATACATACATATCTCGCTCTTTCTCTCTGTCTCTCTCCGTCGCTCGTCAATCAGGATCCGAAGACTCGCGATCGACAGACTCGCTCGCTCGGGCTCGAGACGTGATTTTATCCGTGTGCAACTTTCTAACTTCGAGCGTCAGAAGGAGAATGGATTTTCGTTGTACAAATAGGTGGGGGGTTTTTCCTTCGGAAAGCGCGCGCATAACTTCTCGGTATTTTCGGTATTTCCGGAGTTTTCAAGTACGCGAGATAGAGGAAAAGAAAAGTGCCCCTGGCACAGAGAGAATTCATATAAATTCATAAAGCGGCGCGAACTCTTACTACAAAAATGCATATATCGAGAGAGATTCATATATATATGTGTGTGTGCGTCCCGGAACAAAAATTTGAAAGTGCAATAATGCCGCGGAAACGAGAATGGATTTTCGTTGTACGCACACGTTGTGTACGCGTTACAAGATACGGGAATTACGGGTGGTTTCTTCGTTGAATTTGAAAGTTCATGTTTTTTTTTCCCAACGCGAATAAAAAGAAGCGAAAAAGAATTAAATTGGCACGCGCGAGAGTTTTTGCGCGTAATTTCCAAAATTTTTGGACAAAGGAAACGAAATCGATCAAACAATAAAACACGCAACATCGCTTCTCAAATTTTGTTTCAGCAATTTGTTTCTCTGTTCGTTTCTGTAACACGATACTTTAGTATAATTTTTCGACGCTATTAATTTTTTTCGAAAGTTCTAAAACCTCTCGGCGTTATCGTAATTGCTCATTTTCAAACTCAGACCGCAACAAGAGACGCTTGTTCGCTTTCGCGCTTACCTGGCGACATTTCGCAATTACGTATTTTGTTTTCTCCCTTTTAGTCGCGCGAGACGGCGTGTGATCAAAGCGACGTGCGAGTCGCCGCGCACAATTGAGAAAAGCTCGCGCGCAAGCGTCGCACACCTCTCTCCAGGACATCGTAACACGCATCCGTGCGTCGCGTTTACGACTCCTCCGTGAGTTCTCCGAGAGAGGAGAGTCCCTCGGTGAATCAACCGCGAGTATAAACACGTGTTAAACACGCAAATATATACATAACATGTAATGTATCTGTGCCGCTGTGTGTGACACACAATATGTTTCCACCCCCGGCCGTTTCACTATCAGCTTTCTGAGCTTCTGCATCTCGTCTACGCAGCTTCTAACTCGGACGTGTTACACCCCACGAATAGAGACTTTGATTTGGCTTTCTCTTCCTCTCCCTCTCCCTTCCCCCGTCCTCTGCCGTCCGACCTCTCTTCTCTCTTTGTTGCGCACGCGTTTGTGGCAGGTGACTTTATCAAAGTGCCGCCCTCCCCCCCCGCTCTCACCACAGCCCATATTTACATTCTGCAAGCAAGCCTATCAGCTTACGCGAATTTCGTGTTTATGCAATTCTCGTTTCGCGTTGTCGCGATTACTTTTTTTTTTTTTATTTATTAATCTCTTGTCGATCGTTTCCCTTTTGCGCTCTACTTTTCTATTTTCGTTTCTTTTCCTTTCGGTTTGTTTCTCATTATCTCTTTCTCTTTCTTCATATCTTACTCGCGAAGAGAAGAAAGTCTCATTTCGCATATCTTTCGCGAGAACGGAAGTGAAGAGCTTTTTTGAAAAATCGGGCATTAGCATCGGCCAATTTATTGCAGCGCGCGATCTCCTATTCCTTACTTCTCGCAACAATTTTTTTTTTTTTTTTTTATGAAATAGGAAAAAAGCGACAGTGCAGTTTTTTTTTCTAACCCGAGCGGTGTTTTTTGATCGTTTGTTAATATCGGGTGACGGTCTCTCTTTAATCGAGCCGCGCACGGTCCTCGATACTAACAATGGCTGGTCTTTCTGACACGCTCCTGGTATTAGAAACAGAGGAAAAGTGCAAAAGAAAGAAAGAAAGAACGAACGAACGAACGAAACAATTTTGCAGTTATCCAACAACGAAACGTCGTCGTTTGGGAACGTCGCCGCAAGCTGCGTCATCGGCACAACTTTTACACAACTACCACGATCCAACGACCCCTTTATACTTCCACTTGTGTGTTTTACTTGTCTTTTTCTCCTCACGTTTCTTTTGGAGACACGACTCCCCTCCCCCTCTCTTGTTTTTCCCGTCTCGAAAATCCAATTATACAGACGTAACGCGCCTCGTCCTCGAAATTAGTTGAAACCGATCCTGTCTTTGTTGCAGATGGACATGAAGTCTGTCGGGTCGTTCTACTACGAGAACTTTGTAAGTGCAGAACCTAAACCACTGAATCATAATTCTCATAATGGCTGCGATTCGCTTTTTCCGCGCGTATCGACTCGTTTTTGACATTTTTTCCAAGGCAATTTCAATTTTTTCTTGCAGCGAAAACCATTGACAAAATTCTTTTCGAGTTTATTGTTACTATCGATTCTCGCGAGAATGGTTGCGAAACGTTGTCGGTGTGGTCGATTATATCGGAGCGATTGTTACACCCTGTCGGGAAACAACGACGATATCGCTTAGACGAAGATACGTTCGCAATACGAAAGCTTGGCGTCGTTGTTTCGCGGAACGAAATAAATAATCGCTCTGACGAGCGCAACGACAACTGCTCGACTTACGGTATTAGCTTGCTACGATTAAGTTTTGATTTGTCGGACGAAAGAAGTCAGCCCGTTGGCCATTTCGTCGCGGCAACCGTTAAACCCGACGTCCCCTGCACGGCTGGATCAAGAGAACCTATGAGCGCACGCAAAAGAGAACAATATTTCGTACCCTTTCCCGGCCGTAACGGAGTCGAGGCTTTTCGTCGGAAGCTTCCGCTCCTCGAGCTGGCGGCCGATGCCGCTCGCGTCAATTCGCTCGTATTAATCGTAAACGTCTTGGCGATTCTTTTTGCAGGCCTTCCCAGGGATGGTTCCGTATAAACGACCGGCGGCCGACAAGTCCGGCGTGCCGGTCTATCAGCCTACCGGTGCGACGACCTATCAGCAGTTAATGCAGCTACAGCAGCCCTTCGTGCCTGTGTCATGTGAGTACACTGGAACACCACCCCTACCCACCCAAACCTCTAACCAATCGGTCGTGCAACCCTCGAACGTGCAAAGCAATCACCACGCGATGGTGGTGCAGTCCTCCTCCTCCCAGGGAGCCGCTGGCGCCACAGTCAATAACTGCGCCGACGCCAACAATGGCGTGCTGATGGATCCCTGCAACAATCCGCCGCCGCCACCTCCGACCGCTGACAATAACAGTAACAGTAGTAACGGCAATAACAAGCAGTCGATTGCCACGCAAAATCACGATGCCGAAAACGCGCGTAACTCCCCCGAATTGAATCACTCAAGTCCGACGTCGTTGCAACAGCAACAACAGCAACAACAGCAGCAGCAGCAACAGCAACAGCAGGTACAACAACACACGCAACAGCAGCAGCAGATCACTCATCAATTGGCACTGCCACCAGCGATGAGTCCGTTAACTTCGATGGCCGGCCTGACATCAATGCCAATGGTGAGCATGGCCTCGATGGCCTCTATGGCCTCCATGGCGAACATGTCGCCGATAACGAACATGACTTCCATGGCTAATTACAACACCGCCTCTAGTATGGCGAGTCTGAACATGTTAAACAGCCTCGGAATGACGTCCGGGTTGCCGGCGCATCTCGACCCCGCGACTATCGCGAAAGAAGTCGCTCAGAAGAACTACGCCAAGGCCATCAAGCTCTCGCAGGCGTCCCAGTCTTACGGCATCGGTCAACTCGCCGCGCTTAATTACACCGGCGTCGCTCTGAACAAACAGAACCTGGTGAATCCCGCCGCTGCGGCTGCCGCTGGGAATCCCGCTGGTCTGCAAGCCACCGCGGCGACTCCCAGACCTGTCATCTCGAGTCTAGCCAGTATACCGGGCGCGCTGACCTCACCTTTGTCCGCAGGCATCCTGGCGTACTCCACAAGACCGCCGCCTACCGCGACCCCGATAAATCCGTACACTCTGATTAGACAGCAGATTCTGCCGAATCCGTACATGCAGGCCGCGTCGATATCGTCCGTGCCGGGCGCCGCGACCGTACAAACCAATCCTTACGTCCAGAATCCGTACGCCGTTTTGCCTGGTGTAGCCAGCGTGCCCGGAGTAGCGGCCGGCGGTGTGCCGGGCGTTCCGCAGATACAGCAGATTGGTAATCCGGCAACGATAGCGGCGCAGCCGCAGGTGGCGATTCCCGTGAGTTCCGGCGTGATCATGCAACCGTACAAGAAGATGAAGACGTCCTAAAGATCCTTGCCCGTCGGCAAGGTGGGTGAGCTCGTTTTTTCTCGCGAGCGTGCTGTTCCTTCCTGTGAGCCCCTTCCGTTTTCTCCCTCGCGGTAACGAGCGAACGATTCTGCGGCACACATTTGCCACTCCCGATATATTCGCCGCGGTGGAATATTTTTTTAGATAAATTCTATCGTTTTTCGCGATTATAGCGCGCGCGCGCGCGCGGACGAAAATCCTGGGGAAGAGATCGAGAAAAATTATTTTCCCAGATCGCGTAATAAATTTATTACGTTTCCCCCCGAGTAGAGTTCCGCGATATTACATATATTGCCGCGCAAATTTACAATCGCAATGTGCATCTTACTTTTCCAGATTAAAAGAGAAGATACATTGAAAGAATTTACAATTAATCTAAACGAATATTTTTAGATGATAAATACGAATATATCGAACGAAACACTTGACATAGTTTTTAGTTTTTAGTCGTAAATAGATACGGGAATTACTCCTAGAATGTTATATTTTTCAAGAATCGCGAACTATGCAGCGCAGTTCGCGGGATAAGCCCCCTTTTCCCTCCCTCGTGCATATGCTGTTGATTTTTCGATTCGCTGTGATAAAAAAATAAAATAAAATAAAGTAACGTTGTATATACATCGATTGTGAATTGTCAAAGTATCGAATTGCAATTTGTCAGCTTTAATTTATTCAAATGTTGCTAAAAGGTTTTCGGTTTGTCAATTAGAAAGACGGGAGAGAGATACGAAAGTGCTGTTCTATGATTAATCTCCATTGCTGATGCTCGGAGAATCGGTCCTCGTTCGCGAGAGGGAAACTGAAAGTTTTTAGCTTAGCGACTGCGAGAGACAAGAGAGGGAGGGAGAGGGTTGAGAAGATGCTATAAGACAAAATTTAGTTCCGAAAATAGATTCATTTTCTAGTCAGACATTGTCAGTGAACAGTGCCTTATTGACCCGGTTACATTTGGAGAAAGAGTTTCGAGCGTGCAACTGCAAAAACGGAGAAAAACGGTTAAGCAGAGCGCAAAGGAAGTACACGGGAGTTTTTTCCTATCACATTACCTTACATTTACTCGAATGACTACGGGAGACGTGACTATCGTTCCGATTTTCGTTTCGGGTTTGAGATAAAAAATTCGGAACGCCTTGCCAGTCAAAGACCGCATTCGAAAAAAAACGGAGATACAAAGAGTCCGCAAAACTTCGAACGTGGCCTCGATGTCGCACAGATTTAAGTCGCGTATTTTATCACAATCACCTATTTTATTATGTAATTTCTTTGTTTCTTTTTAGAGTTAAACTGCGATATTTGTGTCTTATATTTTATATGTATAGGAATAGTTCAACTTTTAGAGTCAAAATAATTAGCGTTGTTTCATTGCAGAGATCTATGAAATGTGTTATGTGTCGTTGCGTGATTCCGTTTTGTTTGTTTCTGTTTTCTTTTTTTTTTTTTTTTCGATAAGACAAATTTGTAAATAAGTCAACTTTTGCGCCGCGAATTCGGCGCCGCAATATTCTTATTTTCGGAGACTACATGAATTTTTGTTTCTTTTTTATTTTTTTTTATTTTTTTTTTATGTTGTAGCCATATTCGTCCGAAATTTTAACGTGTAACGTCCGCTACAAGGAAGACGAAAACGACACTCGGCCTATGTCACGTTATGTGCGATAACTTGCCTTTAAGTCCATAAGCGTTAATTAACGTTCGCGATTCAGAGTTCTTACACAATTAAGAATTAATTATAATTTACAAACAAATTCTACAATCGCGACTACGATGTCTGAAAAAAGTCATAATTTATTTACAGATTATGATGTTGCGTAGTGATAGATTCGAAAATTTTAGTTTCTCGTTTTACACGCGCGAAATAAAATCGCGCGAATTAGCTGCTTGAGATAGCTGTTTTTTCTTCGTTACGTCGATAGTATATTTCCGTTTGTATGTGCGAGACCTTCGCGTCGCGTGATATATTTGTTGTAATGTTGTAAACGAAGATTGTTTTTAAAAATTTTATTCATTTCGACTTGTCTTTTCGAAGTGTAAAAGATTAAGAAATATTACGCCTGGGATCTATAACGTATGTTTCCTAGTAAACACACCTTGCACATCAACGAGTACAGATCCGCGCCGGGAAACGCGACACTTTCCGGCGGGTTCTTTAATTGTCCTACGCGTAGATAGTCTAGGATATGTAGTCGTTATTTGTTTTTTGCGTTTTAGCGTGTAACGTCTATGTATATTTAAGCGTTTAAGCGTGCTCGGACACAACGTGCTGTTACGGTGGATTCAATTCGGGGGAGTCTGTTGCACACGGTGAACTTCGTCAATTGCGACCTACGAGCTTATGCATTTAGCCGTATGAGAAAAAAGAATACGGAGAAAGAGATGAACTAAAACAAAATAGAAAAAAAAAAATGAAAGAAAGAGAGAAAAATACGGCAAGTCCGCGCGGGACATGCGGATGCATTTAACGTGGAAAAAAAAGAAGAAAGAGAGGAGGAAGAAAAAATGGTCGGTCTAACCGCGGGGGTGGCGAGACGGGGAGAAGAAAAAACGTCTCGTCGATCGCCCCGTCGCGAGGAAAAAAAAAAGAAACGAGTTCACATGCGCATCGTGGCACACACGACCGCACAAACATTACACCTAAGATACACTTACACGACTTATATACATATATATATAATATATATAATAGACACACTGCGTATATTTTTATTAACTCGTGCGTATATATGTATGCGTGCGGGGAGAAAAAAGTGGTTGTTTTGCGCGCGAGAGCGCGAAAGTCTGCGAGAAAATATACATATATTAAAGAAACGAGAACGCGCGCATTTGCATAAAATAAAGAGAGGGGAATCTACTTTTTTCTCTTCCGCGCGTCCACACTCATTCACGTGTCTGCCAGTGATTTGAAAGTTTGTTCACGTCGAGACGCGTAGCTGAAAACATATATATATGTATGTACGTAAATGTATATGTATATATGTGTTTGTAAATAATATGTTTCTTTATATAAATATTATATGAAAAATTGAAATTGAAAGATATTTGTCGTATGTATTAGAGTTACATAAATGTGTACATACAAACATGTACATGGAGAGAGAAAAAGAGAGAGGGAACACTAGCTGACACGTACGGGTGAGGAGAATAAAGCGAAACGGCTGGTCGTATCGTAATTTTGCGCGAAAATCGAGCGAACGAATTGTACGGCGGTAGGAATTTGTGTACACGCGCGGAAGAACAGAGCGAAGTGAGATATTTCCGAGGATCTCGGCTATACGAGATACGGTAAGTGAAATTTACTTCCGGCGAGATCCTTCGCTCACGCGGCGCATCCTGTTTCCAAATCGTAGAGATCTAATTTTAATTCCCATCCTTCCGAGGTTCTGATCGCGACTTGGCGAATTGCAATCGCTCGAGAAATTGATTTCGTGTGTTTTTCCTCAAAATTGGCAAAACCGAAGGATGCGAATACAATGAAGGAAACGTGTATTTTCTCAATTCTTCCGGTTCTTCCGCGACATATTAGAAACAACTTCTTCCGAGGGGTCTCAGTGTCACTTTTAGAAGAAACGCACAAGACTAGAAACAAGTCATTTTTTTAAATGATTCTAGAGTGGCGATTTTTTAATCAAGCACGAACATCGAGACAATTTTCTTTTAATTTTAATCTTGAAAAAACATCCAACTTTAATTGAATATTCTATTTAAGGAAATTTGGAGCATTACTCGCGTTTGTTCTAATTTTATTTTGTCGAAAGAAGTAATTTCAGACCTACAATTTTAGATAAAATTTGATTTCTTAACTATTAAGTTTTTTTTATATGTTGATTTAAATTTGCAATACTTTATTTTGATGTCTCAGATGTTAGAGAAGTCAGAGGGAAGGACAAGTAATTATTTTGTGTAAATACTATCTTACTTACGATATTTAATTTAGGTTTGTTTAGTTGGTTTATATATTTTTATATACTTTATAGGACAGACGCACTATTTATACGTCTATAGTACTAGATTTTAATTCAAATTTATAGAAATATTTGTTCCTCTCTATTTTACGTAATCGTACGTCAGTTAACGTGCGATTTTATGCACTCTCGACTTAAGTATTTGTAATTTTATTGTAAGAATTAGACTCTTTTTTTTTTAAGTACAATTAGAGATTTTTAATTTTGTGAATTGTCATACAATGTTCAGTTTTTTCTTTGGGGATGAAAAAGTTCGTCTACAAATTCTGGTAAAACTTACAAATCACCGCTTTAGAGTCAGAAATCGAGGAGATCCTCGAGGGTCTACCATGGTCTTCCATAACGAACGTCACGCGAGAATAAAAAATCGTTGAAGTCAGTTATTGTTGTTTTGCATCGGCGAAACAACAAAGGGAAGTGAATTTTATCGAAGCCGCCTCTCGTGTCGTCCCGCGGGAAGAAATTGTTTCTAGCCTTAACGACGAACGCGCTGCGGGCGATTCTTTGTGATAATATGTAATGTATTACACTTATTATATATGTATATATACAACACGCGCACAACTAATTCTCGCATGCGCGTGGCACTGGAGCATAAAGTAAGATCAGCCCCTTCAGTGCCTTTTGTATGGCGTTAACCTGAAAGAGGACGTTCCACGTTAGTCGCGAGCGTCTTGTTTCTTGTCGCAAGCGGCAACTTGCGACTCCGCGGCACTCGATGCTTCTTTTTGCGCTTGAGAAATGCGCCATAAGTTGACCAAGTTGTGATTTAGAAATCAAAGGAATTTTTGCGACGCTCGCGTGCGACGCTCCAGCACGAAGATCGCATCGCGTGCCGCAAAAGTTCAAATCCTAGGACAACATCAAGATCGCGCTATCAATCGCTCGCGATCGACGCGGAACGACCTTGATATCTCCTCGGTGCATGACGTCGTTACGTAACGTCGTGGCATTACACGTGACGTCATCGGCGCTAAAGGGCACGGGAACGATGCGCGGTCTTTAACGGCCTTTGAGAAAGCCGAGGGAATTCGGCAACGAATGTTCCGTACCCGGCGCCTTGCGTGGCGTTTCGGGTCGCGAATAGTGAGAGTCGACGAGAAAGAGAATCGAGCCTAAAAAAAATAAGAAAACCTATTACCGATTACGGACCGACATTCTTAGGGTTCCTCAACTTGATGTCTACAAGTTATATTATACGTACATTATCGAGAGGGTGGCTGGTTTAAAAAAAAATAAAAAAAAAAAATCGCACCGAGAGTGCGTCCGGAATCGCGTCTCGACGCGATCGATCGTTGCAGTCGCAACGAGCGAGAGAGGATTGTTTCTTTAACACTGTGATTGTTTTGTCGCGAAGCTCTAACTGTGGCACTACTTCCATAAATAAGAGAGAACGTTATATATTTTACTATAGAAGAGAGAATATTCTTTTTTAAGGAATATTAGCGTAGCTCGTCTTGTTGTACGGATATAACGACGATGATAATGAAGAAGAAGACGAAGAAGCGAGAGACGCGATGCCGGGGCGCTTTCTGTATGACGTCGGCTTAAAAAACAGCGGAAGTGCCTTCCCCCTGCACTCTATACACCATTGCACACAGAACGATAACACATATACAAGAAATACATAATTATTTAGGTTCGCGACACACGTCGAAAGTGAGAGAGAAGCACTACGATAAAAAAAAAAAGAAGAGAACTTATACGATATATTGAATGAAATAACATTAAGGCGTTACGAGCAATGTACTAGGTCTTCATGTACTTTATCGTAATTATGTTGAACAAAAAGTTCATACGTTTCGATCCCCGTCTGGATCTTCTTCAGTGAATTCTGATAAAACACAAAGATAAGCTGCACATCTCCAAAATCAAGAACAAAAATTAAAAACACTTGAGTTGTAGTCACAATCACTTGGCGATATGCCTTGGTGATTGATTTTCATTGAAAAAATCTTGTCTCTTTTTATCTATATTAACAGTTTGTTTTGCTGTTACATGAAGTATCATATAACATGAAGTATATATATTTTTGTCATTTTTAACAATTCTGCAAGTACGTCGAAAACAGATTTAACACAACTTTTTGACACCATAGTGTACTAGTAATACTCTTCGAGTTGTGTTCGCAACGGCACTCAGTTTAAATTTGTATTTTATCAGAATTCAACTGAAGAAGATTTAGACGGCAATCGAAACGTATGAAATTTTTGTTCAACGTAATTACAATAAAGTACACGAAGAACGTAGTGCATTGCTCGTAACGCCTTGATGTTGTTTCATTCAATTTTCAACGAGTAACTACAAATATTATATACAATATATGTAACAATTATATTTATATATCCTTATTATAAAAAAGCATATATGTGTATATATATCGTCGAATATATATACATATATAAATTAATATATATATATATACACACCTATACTATATGTATTGTCGTTGTCGCATGTAAGAGTAAAAAAAAACAAACGCGATGCAACGAAGGGAAGGAAGGAGGACACTTTGGCGATAATTGATTACATTGACGATAGCACAGAAGATTCTTCTGACGATTATATTATATACATAAAAAAAAGAAAAAGAAAACCACGCATACACGCTCGAGTACACTTACTTACGACGAAAGAGAAAGAGTGAAAGGTTTTACGATAGAGAATTATACACGAAAAAAAAAACAGATATATATATACATAGTATTTATTATTGTGTACTGTACTGTCTAATTCTTCACATTGTACATTATTATACATATATGTATGTAAACATATACATATATATGTTACACGTACTCAGACCCCTTTACACACATTATGTATAATATCGATATATATATATGTCCGAGAGAAAGAGAGCACACATTGATCCTCGGGAAAAAGCGAAGAAAGAGAAAAAACAAATTTTCAGGTGCATCTTCGACGGCACACACGATTTCGCGCGCGCGCGCGCGCGCGCAAACACACACAGCCTATTTAGATTCTACAATTCTCGAGTCTGTCCGCAATTCTCTCGGCAAAAATCATCATCCGCGTTGTGTGTGCACACACAACCTCTCGCGTTTTATTGCGTGTGCGCCGATCTCGCCTGCGTGTCAGGATCACAAAATACGTCGACCCGTCGCACGGGAGGCGCGCGACGAGGAAAAAAACAAAAAACGTTTATGATATGTGATGAGTAAAACGCGACAGCTTGCGCCGACTCGAGAGAGAGATATATATATACATATAGAGATGATATGTCTGTTTTAGTCGATTCTCGCAGTCTCGAATGCGTTTTTTTGCGCGTGCACGCTCACGGGGTTTGTCAAGGAGTCAGCCAGTATTTGTAATAATAATGCTTGAGAAATGCATGAATATTTGTTTTAATTAATGCTTCTTCTTATTTCATCTCTTTCTATGATTAAAAAAAAAAAAAAAAAGACAACAACACCGTGACTCTCGCTAATATCCCTTGTAATATTTATATTTATATATACATATTATATATATTACTTGTGTATTATTCGATATTGCGCCCACATTATTGCTCACGATCTTTATAGCCTCGCTTCCTGCTTCCCTTGTTTTTTTTTAATCTCCTCTTCATTTCGAATCTGTCCGATTCGACGCTTGTATCGTGTAACTTTCTTTTCTCTCTTCTTCTTCTTCTTCTTTACACGTATCATTTCTTTTGTTCTGAAATTGCGTATCGGGAGTTTTTTTTTATTATTATTTTTTTCCCACGATGTCCTCGCTGCGATCGATGTGTTTTCCCGTCAGCGAAAGTCGGACATCTCACGCTGATCTTTCGCGTAATTTCATATTTATACTTACACTCTCAATTGATTTAGAGTTTTCCTTTCTGCCGACGCTTCTCAACGCAAAGAGCGTCCTTTTTCAGCGTCGCGTGCCCTCGGCGGAATTTCCGCGCGTTGAATCGCGTGTTTTTTCAGTTTTTTTTTTGTCTCGCGAAATTCGCGACTCTCCTCACCGCCGAGAGCACGCGAGCCACGCCAAGCACGCGGGTTCTCTCTAAGATCACGTAGATGTTAGTCGCTTTTACCATGGCGAACACCAAGTAAAAAGAATGTCGTACGACTCACGACTCGCTCTGATCCCTCTTCTTCTCTTCTTAGACTCGCTTCCTTTAATCTTCACGCCCTTTTCCATCCCCTTTCTCTCGCCCCGGCTTCTCCCGCGCTTTAGTTGCGACATTTTTGAGGCACGGAGATGTATCTGGGTAATATTAATGTCCATTTCCTCTCACCCCATTATCCGGCCACAAAATATGTTGATCTCTCCTGACCTCGACATTTCTCTCTCTCTCTTTCTCTTTCCTTTCTCTCACACTTTCTATACAATCGCCACATTAAGCTCCATCTCCCGATATAGTTTTCGGTTGATCGTCACCGAGAGAAGGTCTTTATCGCGTTTTATCGTGCTCTCGCGAGTCGTTTATTCCGAACGTGGCGTGAGATAAATTTTCGAGATGTGCAATATTCTGATAAAAATACGACGGAGAATAAAAACGGAGGGTTTTGCGATCGAACTAAGAAATACTTAGAAATAAAAAAATTGTGACAAATGTTATAATTTCGAGATCTAACTGATCTCTTAGTAGATTCGAAGAGAGAGAATTTTTTTATTATTGATATATTTTATTGTGTTTTCTCTCGATAAAACTCCGAGACACTTACGCTATTTTCGCAATACACGGCTTATGTATTTTTGAGAGACGATTTTTGAAATTGCGAGATCAAAGAATAAATATAAGAAAATTGTTTCGAGATTATATTCGATATATTGTCAATTAAAGTATACGCATATGTAGTACATATAACGAACTTGTTCGTCTCATTGCGATCTATATTTTCGACTTTATCCTCGCTAAGCCTGCGTAAGATGTGCGTGTGTGTGCCTGTGTGAGCTCTTCCGTAACGGCACAACAAAAGCCTATTGTAAATACAAAAAATTTCGACGAAATATCCGAAGATCCACGATTTAAAAAGGAGAAAATAAATTTAAAAATTCTCTTTGCGAGAGAAATTCTTGCTCTACTGAATGGAATCGTGGATCCTCGTGTTACGCACTTGTGTGATAAGTTAAGAGGCGGATATAAGAAGAAAGATTAAACTTCATTGTCTAATATAACAAAGAAAGATTAGACTTAAAAAATAAACGCGATATAAACAACTTGAAGAGTCATGACGCGCAACATTTGTTTCTTTGCGTCGTCGCGAACAAACAAAATGAAAAATTGATACTCTCATATCGCCTCGTATCTCATCACACTTATTTCGCTAGTTGCTTTTAGCCGCGCCTTGTTTGCCGCTTCCGCCACGTTCGGCAGCAGAGCCACTTTGCAACAAAACGAATTCTCTCATTTACGTCGTAAAATTCCGTTGCGATTGTAAAAAAAAACGACACGAAACAAAACGAAAGCAATTCGCGAGCATTTTGGTGTCGCGAAATTCCGACTGCGACCAAGAGGAGAATTATACAAGCGTGCGGAGAGATAAAACCAAATTTCACGCGTTTAACACAGCGTAACTGTAGCCTGATAATAACGTGCGTGTGTACATTTTGTGTGACAAAACGCGTAAATGCAAAAATTTACGACTCGGTGTAATTCGAGAGCGAATTGACTACGGAAGTGCGGTCATGCATAGATCCGTAACGATCGGACGATAAGTGTTGCGCACAAACCTCTGGACATAACGAACAACAATTCGCGACCGTAAATGATATGCACGCGCGGCAGCATTATTTCAGCGTAATTAGTTCTGCGACTCACGCGCGGCGGCGATCTAATTATTGCTTGTTGTTATATTTCTTATATATATATATATATATATATATGTGTCGTAAAAAAAAAAACAACCGCGTTTATGCCGGAAGAATTCCAGTAGTATAGTTCTGCTATATATATATAAATATAAATATATACATACTATTATTATATATAAGTCCATTTTCTGCGCTTGCTGAATAAAAAAAGTTACATGTGCTTTTGTAATATAGCCATCTCTCTCCATGTTTTCTTCCCTCAGCCATTAATATAATAATAATCAACATGTACCTGCTGTTTATCTTCTTCTTTGTGCTAAAGAATTTTGAAACGCAAGCGACGCTTCTCGCATACCTGCAATATATACATACACCTGCGCCGATATTAAAAACCTCGACATGCAGCACACTCTTTCCAAATGTAAGTATCGCAGTAGCACTTTATCTCATTACGCAAGCTTCAGCTCTTCATCATCATCTTCTTCACAATAATTGTTTCATGTATATAATATATATTTGTAGCGAGCTACTTGTTACAAGCTGAATCGTCTTTTGCAGTAGATTTACAAGTTGGGTTTTTTCGTCTCACAACGCGGCGCGTTATCCTCAAACAAGTAACTATCGATAACACCAAATGGATTTTCTAGAAATTGCGAAATTTGCGTCGGTTGCTGTTACACGTGTAATTTTTCATAAGAGAGTTATGAGCTTCGCGCGAAATGTATTTAAAAATAGCGAAGCTATTGTAAAATTTACATTTTATTGAAACAAAAACTGCAACCGATGAATATAACATGTTACAAGTTTGGGGATTAAAACAAAAAAAAAAAAAAAAGAAAGAAAAATAGATCCAAACACGTCGGAATGGCGTTCCGTTTCGCTCGGAGCGATTTTTTTTTTTTTTTTTTTTTTTTTTTTTTTTTTTT
>QVNV01027921.1:0-28101 GCA_014825455.1 Pseudomyrmex pallidus
AGAGAGAAAACATTGTATCGCGCGCGTATACGAACACAAAGTTTGTGTTTCAAACACATTTGAAAAAATAATTAGCACTTTAGTTAAATGTGAGAAAAAGTTTCTTAAACTGTGGATTTAATTTATTTGCTACTTTTGCTTACTTTTCTGTAAACTCGATTCTATATATATATATATACACGTATAAAACAAATTATAATCTCACTGTATCTTTCTCTAGCAACTTTTTTTTAGCCGGTAACGCGTTCTATCTCGCGTTCTCTTTCTTTTTGGCGTAGCTACATTACGTCTCGAGTCTCCGCAGAAATATGATTTGTTTTTGCAGCATGAAAAATCGCGGTTTATTTACGCGAAGTGTACGCGTGGCCGACGTACGTATTCAAGAGTTTTCTTTGTAACAAAATAATGTAAAGTGATATTCATAGGATTCAAAACTGGAAAAAAAAAAAAAAAAAAAAAAAAAAAAAAAAAAAAAAAAAAAAAAAAAAATATTACAACAGCCATTATTACGATGCTTTACGCTTCACGCGCGATAACTGGATAAAGACGCATTGTGCAAGATGCTTAGCAAAATGCCGTCATTAGAAGAGACTAATTGTGAGTTATGTACAGGAGCACCGGGGTTGTGCGTAAGAACCTCGTTGCCGAGCTCTCGAGCTCACGGTAAGAAATGGATATAAATGCAACAAGAGCAGTCTAGCTACTACTGCGAGAGCTGCTACGAGCCGCTTTATACGCGAGCTATGGCAACGAAAATCGAATAAATTCATTATCATCTACCGTGCGAGCGAGTACCGCGCACGTTACATAGCTTACCGGATATTATCCCTCATCGCAACACCAGAACGCAACATCGGTCGGTTTCGTCGGTAGGTTGGCGGAGGAAGATAGAGAGCGAGGGAGAGTGGTGAAGGAGGGTAACGATATTTAGTGGCAGTTAGCGCCAAGTGACCGTGCCCGACATCGATCGAAAATGGGAGGATAGGAGCGATTCGGTGTAATTCCTTCCGTAATGCAGTTTGGTTACCAAACGCTGCCGAGCTCGGCGCAAACGCAGCGTGGATATATCCGGAAACGGCACATGAGAGAGAGACTGGACGCGAGACAAGACGAAACGAGAAGAGGGGAGAATGGAGTTAAAGATTAAGATTCCGTTTGAAACATAAGTAAACGTTTGTGCACTCAATTTACATAAACATACATTTTCTCATCGTATATTCCGGTGGTTTGCATAAATAACGAACCGGGAAATACAGAATGTAAAATAGCCGCAATATAGCTTCCTCTTGCCCGTAGTCTCCACCCGGAACGTGACACTGAATTATTCTGGACCGACGTAAGAGAAGAAGACTCTCTCGCATTGATATATCTTGGCGCTCTCTTCGGGAAGTTAACGATATTGTCGTCCCCGAGGCTGTCCTCGTTCTTAATAAATGCCATAATTTCCTCCTTCGTCTATTCGCATACTCAGCTCCGAATAAAGTGTTCGTTACAAAATTATCAATCTATTTTTTGCGACGATTAATAAATATACGTTACGTACGTGTCTGTGACATCGCACATTATCGTGTTATGTACTTCTTTAGAAAAGTAAATATATCGTTCAGAGAAAACGTAAGAGGAAAAATTGCTCATTAACTTTTACGATTTTACGTTCCTGGACTTTGATTTTAAATAAATAAAAGCTCAGAGAAATAGTGGAACGATATTGATTTTCTACGTTACACACACACACACACAAACACACATATATGTAATTAGAAAGATAATAAAATTAACTTATCAAAGTCCCATGTCTGTGAAGTGACAGATTCAATTATTGTCTCCGAATAAATTGGCTCCGCGAGAAGCTTTTGTATTTTCCATCGTTCGCCAAACATGAGGCACACAAACCCGACACATGCACACACGACTGCTGGGAATTTAGTATTTATTTAATTCCCAGAAAGAAAAGCGCGTTGCGGAAAAGCCTACCGCTGTTACCCATTATCCCACCCAAGAAGGAAAAAAGTGCTAACGTATGGCGTGCAGTCGTAGATTGTTTAAAGTATGCCGGGGAAAAGTAAGCGTTCCAGCTGTGAAACGATAAATGGCATCATTTAAGGTTCCACTTTTAGTTCTTTCCAGCTGCAACACGATAAATGATACTATTTAAAGACACCCACCCACCTCCGAGTTTGCATCTCAAGTACGAGAGTTTACTCTGCGCGCGCGACTAGTTTTTCCTCCTTACGATCTTTTCCCGCGTTACTCTAAAAAAAACAACCTTCATCGAACTTTTCTTATTCGACGCGCTCATCACGTTTCATCTATCAGAAATATCTAAATCGGAAGTAAATCGATTCGTAAAATATTCTCTGCAGACGGCACAACAATAATTTTTCATTTGGGACAATTTTCGTTCTGTGAAAATAATTTATATAAATCGAAAACGTATCGGCAACAAGTTTCAGGATGTTTGAAATCTCTCGGTACAGAAAAAGAAGTCTATGAATAGTCGGTATAATGGATAACGCAAATACGCTGTTACCATTTCGCTCTATTATCAAAACGGACGAGCATAATTTACACGATATTTGCATTTAGCTTGGACGCGCACAGTGCATTCGGAGTCGCTTGCAATATTTGCTCTCGTCGTGCTGATTATATTTACATCGAGAATATTATTCTGACGGCGCAGTCAACTACTTGTTTTACGTGCCCCGCAGTTCCGCGATGATGACTACGTGTGTGCCGCCTTTTCTATTATTTTCCGATGTTTCTGGGAGGTTGTTGCTAATTTAACAATTATTACATCTATTGAACGTAAACATCATCGTATAATATAAATATGTATATATATTATTATTATTATATAATTATTTATATTTTATATATATATATATTCGGCTCGGCTATAATTTATTTATCGGCGATCCGCAATTCATTGCGGAACAGATTCCGCAAAGTGCTTCGCGCGACATTATAAAGATTGCATCAGATCGATATACGCGTTCTCACAATCACCCGCACGCGGCGATAATTGTCGCTGCATGCGCGATAACTCGTCCGCGAGGGCATCTACCTACGCGCGCGGTGTCATTTATTCCGCGAAATAGAAGCTCGAAAATAAATTAACGCGCGTTAATGGATCCATCGGGCTTTTAAAACACAGACGTTATAACAAGCCGGTCGATGCACGCGCATATAAAGAATAATACGCGACCGTAAAAGTTTAAGCTCACAATATTGTCCGTCGGCATTTATTGGGATAACAATGCGGATGCGCGTTGTGCGCTAATATCACACATTTTCTCTTTTTCTGTTTTCTGCGAGAATATTTTTAGCGACAGAGTCCGTCTATATGTATATATCTATACGTATATATACATATGTATATATTCATGAGTCCTGACCAACTTAACTCTGACATTGTCCGGCGTATCAGTTCGAGTATGTACAAGTTTTCACCTACTGACTGCATTGTTGTCCAAACTCTAGTATCTATGTTAGAGTACGAGAGAGAGTCACATTTCATTCCGATAATTAAGCCTTACTCTCTATCCGAGAGAGAAAGAGAAAAAGAGAGATTCAATCTTCTGGTATTCGGGCTAGAAGTAAAACGTTGCAATAACGTGGTTGGAACGTCGCCAGGCTTTCGGTTAAAGGGATCCCATTTCATCGGAATATAAGAGGGAGATTTGACCAATTGTGAGAAAGTATGTTCGAAATCACACCGCGCCTGCGGATAATTTTTACGGTGGAAAAATCCGTTTTTCGCGCTCGCGCTCGCGTGATTTTCTGACGGATGTAAGTGCGAAACTGTCTTATTCAGCGACTTTTCGCAAACAAGAAGTCTCGGAAAGAGAAAGAGAGAAATGTCGCGGCAGACGTGGAGTAAATCGTCGTCCGATTTCGCACGGTAGAAAGACTGACGAAGGAGAAACGAGGGATTTTGCGCGAATGCACGTTCAAGTCTTGCTTTTCGCATTCTCTCAAGATTCGTCACTTTCATACCCTCGCGTGCACACCCCCAGATCAGAGAAGATAGAACTTCTGGCATATTTATGACCCCCGACATTATCTATCGTACCCGATTATTCGCGTCTGCGAATATTGTTTCGTGGAGATTCATGAATTGTCAGAGAGTAATATGGATTATTGCACCCTTTGTTTTAAATGGAAGCTCGCGCTTCGACAGGCTCAGAAAGGTGTTCGTGACGTCTCTCCATTCCCGAATTAATCGCGTCGAAATAAAAAGTAACCGCGATAGAGAGTTAATTTTCCAAACCAAGAAGCACGATGAACAATTATGCAAAGCGTTTCGTACACGCGGCCGGATTACATGCTGGTAACTTAATGCATCATTAGTATACACACACATACACACACACACGTTATGGGTTTATGGAGCGCGTAATACATACGCTATATGTGTTATAGGGAATCACCTGTCTCCCCGCGAGAGATAGCTAACAGTTCGGTGAAACTAAACGAATGTCAGATTCATGCAATTTGCCCCAAGGATATACGATAGACTGATCACCCTAGTTCATCGATTTAGTTGCACACAATGCGCGAATACCGTTCATGTTAATACCAAGTGACTGGAAAGCGATTCATCGTTCGGACGTGGCGCATTTATTTGTTCGCGTGTTGCTGGAACGCGTAGCGCATAATCGCGTTGTTTAATCTTCTATTATTTGCATTAAACATTTCAACGTGATTAAATGCATAATCCAATTGACATCATTTTATCATCTTGGATAAAATTAGGCTAGTTATCAGGTAATTTACGACGAAAATCGAGTAGCCGAGGATTAAGCATTTGATGTATAGCTCTCCGAGCCCGAATGCGAACTGTTTATGCGCGAAATACGATGGGACGTGATACAAACGTAATCGGCCATTCGTTTCGGTGCGCATTAACGGATTGAAAAATAATAACAAAAACGAAAAAAAAGAAGGTTTAACTATATTTTTACGTAATATTTTCTCTCTCTCTCTCTGAAAAAATATATTTATTGAAATATATTTTCTATCATCAGAATACTTTTTTTTCATTTTCATTCCCAATTAGCTTTTCAAAGAGAACGTATAACTATTTTCCCTTGTCAAAGAAAGACATAACGTAAATTTGTTTTGTTCATGTAGTTTCTCTGTACGTACAACGCACAAGAGAATTGAGAAAAATTCTGTTTTGATAATTACAAAGTTCGCAAGCACTTCGGACTTAAGCAATTCCCCACGCTTAATTACTTCTTGGATTTGATAATTGACTCGCGAAAGTTCTTCCGACAGTTGATGACAAGAATACGATGGGTGATTTACGAGGAACTTGACCGATCTGTCCGAACAATCCCTCTCACGTGAGCTATATCGCGACAAGAAGACGAGCGCGGTCGCTAAAAAACCGAATCGCGTAATTGATCGTTATCAGAAACGTGATCTCGTTTGAGCGTCCATATTTAGCTAAACGCATCGATTTTACATTAATATTAACTTGATCAGCACTTTATTAAAAGAGACGGATCCGCTTTTTGTGTGGCAACGTTGCGATTGTGTTTATTTGCTTTATGTAATATGGGCAACGTTTTATTGAACGTTCGATACAGCTTTTTATTCGCTTCTGTGCACCACGTTATATAAATTTTTACAGTCAGTCGATATATCGCATAAAAGGAAAATTAAAAGAGGTTAAATGGGATATTTAGAAAATTCAAGACTGGTGATGGTAACGCAAATTGCCGAATACCGTATTGAATTTTTCTATCGAATGCGACTAAGATTCTTATATTAAATTCAATATTAAATATTTTTATATTAAATTCAACAACAAAAAGCACACGAGAAATTTTAATATGCGTATATTCTTTTGAGGTATTTCAAAGAAAAGAATTTCGATTAGTATACGTACTTATTTGAAGAAAGATTAATTTATAAGAATCACAAAGTATCTCGAAATTTGATATTCTCGAATATAAGAAAATGCATCCAGAAAGAGAACGCAGCTATTTTTGCAATCATTTTTATTCATCCAAGTCACGGGAGTGAGACACCCTACTAATCTATCTTAATAACACATTCTCTTTCTCTCTCTTTTTTTTTTACTGTCTATGCGTTTGTACGTGTGTGTATTTTGTGTACGTGTGCGATGATAGTTAACAAATATACTGCCTCTGATGATATTTATTTATTTGTTTGCAATATAGCAAACATAGTTTAACTAATATCACATGTAATTGTATTTGGAAAGATTTTCATAACATGGAGCTATATACGCGATGTGATTTAATTATTTATTATTGTCGTATTGATCGTTTATCATGCATTTATCAACGAATATTAACAAGCATTAATGACGCGTACTCACGTTTGCAATAGAAAAAGATAATTATTTCGATGTCTCTGGCATCATAATGAGCCCTCATTAACTGACGATCGTTCGCGCATGCAGCGCGTATTATTTCCACTTCTGTCCATCATTATCCGCCTCGAGTTTCCTTTTTCCACGATCGAGAGTCTTACGTTTCTCACGCTGATCAGCGTAATAAAACTTTCTTTCTTATTGCTTACTGTTGTATCTTGAAATTTTCTTGTACGACCACGCAAAGTGTACATACGTATAGTGTTTATTTATTGCTAATTAAATTTTTTATTTCTTCCAGTTATAATATTGTTGGATTAGCGTTGGCTTCGTTTCCTTTTCCCTAAACATACGATTTCCGTGCATTTATTTTCCATTATTGAGGTTTCCATAAATCTTCATTACGAAATCAAGCTAATACTAATCTCGGTTACTTCCTTCCGTTCTTCCGCAGCAGTTTCGTCCGCTATATGGTAATACACGGGACTCCTCCTAGTCGTTGCTGACCGCCGCCACCACCCGAGCACATTTTTAGCATTTACTGTTTGGCCGCGCGTTATATGTATCCCTCAGCGCGCGTATTCTCGTGCGCTCTGACTCTCACAATGCGGCGGATACAGTTGGGGTAAATGGCATATACGTGCCGGTCGAATGCATCCTCATTATCCGAGCTGGTATATTCGAAGCGACCACCCAGTACGTGTGCGTACGTGAAATTTTCACACTGTTCGTCACGTCTCTGTGTGTTGCGCCTGTGTTTCAACGTTGGTTTGATGGCTCTGCTTCCCGTTTTATGTGTGCACTTCCGGCTCTTTAATCCGTCTCGTTCTCTCGATAAATGCTTAATAACGGAGATATTGTGATATCTCGACACGTTGTTGTTGTTGTTGTGACGTTTATTTGCGAAAACGAACGAGCAAGCGCGCGCGGATGCACGTTGTATATCTTAAATATATCAAACTATATGAAAAAAGTTTTGCGGCACGTTTTTCACGCAAACCGCATATTCTGTCACTCACGTGTCAAATATACCCAAAAAGAAAGAAAAAAAAAAACAATATCGGAGTATCATAAATATGAAGTCTAGTCTTGCAAACAAATTTTGTGTCTGCGCTTGCACACAGGCACATTCTTCAATCTCACGACGGGTTTTATATGCACATATCGCGAGTATACTTCAACTTGTGTGCATTTTTTTCACGTTTCCTAATTAAAATTTCCGCGTGCTAGGACGAGCACGTCAAATTCGTGAGAGATACAGCTCATCGTGCACACTTATACGCGAATTCACTTTGAAACCGTATGGCCAAATGCAATTTTTGCAATTAGAGAGAATTAACGAAGTGGAAAAGAGAGCGGCAGAAGGACCAAGAGGAAGAGAAAGAGAGAGCGACGAAGAGAGAGCAAGGCGCAAGCGTCGAATACATTCTCATTATCCGCAGCGTTATATTCAAAGCATTTACCGCGCGCGCACATACACACACAGCGGATCTGTATATGCAATGGTATATTTTCACACCCTGCTCCGTTTCGTTGTGACGAGTGTAAGGCCATCCCACTCGCTTTCTTCGTCGTTCTCTCTCTCTTCCTATGTATATCCGCATATATACACCGCTGCTCTCGGTCCGTCGTGAGTGACGACCATTCGAGCGCTCCGCACCGACGAATTCTACGCGAGGTCACCTCGCGCGCATCCGTTGCACAGTCGCATACCTGCATAATATCGACGTATCGAACGGCGGGTCCCGGCGGCAGCAGTAGCACGTGGTCCCGTGGCGTTAAAGCGTTCCCCTGAAATTTCGCCGTCAACTCTGCGTCAGAATACATGAATTGTACAAGAATATAGCACCTGCTCCGCTTTTCCGCGCGCAGCTATGCAGTTTGCGTCTCGGCTAAGCCGCTCTCCCCAAAGGAGAGATGATTTAACGCCCGTCGTTCTTTACTTACGTCATATTCGTTAAAACCTATAACGCCATCCGCGTATAATGTAAAGCGTCCGGCTTGGCGCGCGCGACAAATTTATATTCACGCATTTTTCTCTCCGCATTTTCGAGCGGATTGTTTCATCAGTTTGTGCGTTTGTTTCCTCCGTGGCCGTAATAAATTTAATCCTTACCGAACGTCACCGAATTCCCTATGAGAGAATATCGCTAAATACCTTACATATTCACGCTCGATCTATAAACGTATCTATAATTTAGTCCGATACATCTGCGGCGTTAAGCGTTATCGTGCGCTTTGTTATTCTGTGTACATCGAATGTCGACCGCGTATTCATACACGCTCGTGGCTCTGACAAATTGATAACCATTAATAATAACTGATAATCGACCTACGCGCGAATAGCCGTTGCGTTAATCGCAGGTGAATTGCATAGCTCAATAAATATGTAACGTGCGCGAGATCGTCGGCGTGAATCAATTCAATGCGTTCGCGAACGATTTTTGATATATAATATTTCCTCGATGACGTCGCGATAGACCGAATGCACTTCCGAGTGTTCGTTGTTCCGGCAATTTATTGCTGAAAAGTGGACACCACACAGTGCTTTGCGTTTGTTTTTTAAGTTTTTTAATTTTTATTTTGTTGTGAGAATTCCAACAAATTGTTATTTTCACGTGATTGTGTACGAGAAAGAACAAAAATGGCAAAACGCGTAATCGATATTTTCTGACTTACTTTATGAAATTTGCGTCAAAGAGAAAATACAGGCCAAACGCTTGGCGTGTATCGCCAAATCGAATTGCGAACCGCATTCGCGTACTTAGAGTTAGCAAACAACTCGCGAACAGATGGTCGGCACAAATGCAACATCGTTTCCGCGCAGTTCTTGGGTCACAATAAATATTGAACGAAAACTTCAATTTGACAATAAACTGATCGCGATATACGAGCCAGCAGTGCGTTAAAGCCGCCCTCAGGCTTTGTCATAAAAAATAATTTGTTCAAAAGCGAAGTAGTTTTGTAAACGTTATTATTAAAATTAAAGTGTTTTGTTTTTATTTGTAACAGATTGCCAATTTTTGCAGTGAAATCCGATAAAATCGATTTTCGAATGTTTATCCACTTAGTTATTTTATTTGTTCGCAAAAACAGCACGAGAGAGAGTACAACAACATATAAGAGATTGTAAGAGAAAAAAATGTTATTTTAACCGTGTTGACACTCTGCTCTGAAAAGAATATGGATCGCGATCTATCCTTCGGCGATGTATGTATATATATATTCAATGTGAGAAGAAACGCGTGAAATTTTTCGCAGTCCTTCGTGTGTGTCCTTCTCGTTGCTCTATACCGATCCTTAATCCGAATGACTCTCTACGTGTGACATATGTGAAAAATTTGTAAGTCAATATCCGTACGGAACGATAAATTGAGCGAAGCGGCGACGAGTACTGTTCGACGTTTCGACTTTCGTGGTAATAGGTTGGAGAATCACACGGAATGCGCTCGATCTCACTTTTTCCGAGACTCACACGCCGATGCTGCACAACTCCTCGCCTCTTTCTGATCGACCGTGTTTCAAAATCCCGACTGGTTAATCAGTAACGTATATCGCGAGCGTCGTTCTGTGAGATCTTCGATCGCGCACGTACCCTTCTGTGAGATTGATGGGCGCATTTTGCAGCAGTTCGCGCGAATTTTCCGCCATAGCGTAGACAAATAATACTAGGCACATGGGAAGAAGAGAGAGAGAGAGAAGGTTACACCAGATGACCCGTTTCTGTTGAACGTGACTTTATCGGGAATTTAGTTCGGCAACTAAGCGTTTATACGGTTCAGCGGACACGTTGCTCGAAGGCTGGAATAAAGTTTCGTGGTGGGATATTTTTCGTTCTCACTCACTCTCTTTCTGTCTCTCTCTCTCTCTTTTTTCTTTTTTTTCCATTCAGAAATTGTCGTTTCCAGCGATAGTTTGCGTTAATTGGATCGACTTTGATACGTGTTAAGAGTTTATTTGCCACGAACGAATCCGACCGGGTTTATACGATCGAATTTTCGTACTGCATGGAGATTGCGGCGCTAACAAAAAGATACGCGCGTCTAAATAGAAAAATTTCGGAGCGCGTTGCAAATAAAAGTTCATGGAACGAGCAGAACAGAATAGTTTTTTTTTTTATTTTTTATTATCTTTCAGCTTTATATTTTTTGATAAATTAAAACGAAAATAGAATTATTATTGCCAGGACAAAGTAAAATTACAATTTACGTTTGATAGTTTCTTTTTCTTTATCTTTTTGTACTTAAGTTTTATTACTTGACAACCGCGAGAAATGCAAATTTCAATTGTTTTCTCTTCGCCTTTTCGTATAATTCAAATTACTCTCAGAATTATAGAGAGACGTAAATATAGTTTTAACGTAATGAGAAGAGACACGCGTATACAGCACAAATAAAACAATAATGAAGAGGATGATAAAATGGAATGAAAGAAGAATGGAATAAGGGTGAAATAAGGGTGAATCTAACGCATCTGACAAAAAAAACACACACAAAGTAGAGGGATTTGCTCTCTATGATGCGGACACGGGAACGAGGGTTCGCGTAATAAATCGGAGAAGCTTACGAGAATAACGACAGAACTGTCCGGCTCGGAATGTCCTCAAATTTCACCAGCATGTAGGACTGATTGAAACAGAGCGAAGGGTTGATCTGACTCGAGCGGTTTTGTCGAGTTCTTTTTCCAGAGTGAAACGCACACCGAGTGTCCATATGATGTAAAAGGGTATAGTTTCTTTCAAGTCTGAAAGATTAAACTAACGACGACACATGTGCGTTCTTGTAATATATCGAGTTTCTTCTGACAACACGTGATTACAGTCAAAACTTGTTGTTGCAAATTTCATTATTTACACAATTATCGCACAAACTTACAACAAACACTTGACGTATTTATTTTACAGTAAGATAATGTCTGACATTTTTTATCGTAATTTAAACATTGTTTTGCAACGCGTGTTTGCAGTGGTAACTTGCGTTGTATAGCTTGAGATGCTGTCAAATCATCAAACCCACACTGTTATTTAAGTTTGACAGATCAGGGTTAAATCAATAGCACGTGCGCGTAGCGCTATTGCTTTGATTTACATTTTTTCTTATTAGCAAAATCAACGATCCCGCGTCGATCGTATACCGCGCGATCCTGATTTGACTAACCGACAGGTTATTGCTCAGCGCGGAATTATCGGTATCGGATATCGCGGAGGCGTAACTGCGCCGAAAGAGGAGAGGGAGGAAGAGAGAAAGAGAGAGTAGAAAATTGATCAGATTCGCCAACATCGATGCATATCAAGCCTATCGAAGTTTTGTTCACTAGCAAAACGCTTCCGGCTCTTTGCTGCTTAATCGAATAAAACAGATAGACGGGTAAAGTAGATGAAACTGCATCCATATGCATTCAGTCAACAATCGATGCAAAGGAGCTTACGGAAGCGGAGAGTGCAAGAGGTCTGTGCATTCGCTCAAGTGCAATAAACCAGATAATCCTAATTCGATCATTCAAATTTCGGCACATTTTTGACGCGACACGAATGGAAAATCCACTTATACGGTCACGGTTGACTTACGAAGTCAAATTACTGTTAGAGACGATCATGAAGAATGAACGAAAATGACCACCGGCCATGTATCATTCGTCGCGAACGCCCGGCCCGCGATAACCGTGACCGGGTAATTTTCCATATCTGACGTTCCGATCGAATCCTCTCGAGAACTAATAATGTAATCGGGAGTATAATGGAATCTTTAAGCATGACCGATAAAGGATTGACTAATGTTCTATGTTCAGAGAGATCTATTGTAAAGAGAATATATATATATAATATATATAATTCTAGTTTTGAAGAGAATTTTGAATATAGATTTGAATGATTTTATTTCGGTTATACTTCGACTTCGACTGTATTCTCAATTTGCATTTTTATCGCTTTGGTACAATAGCGGTAGAGAAAATTTGAATAATAATGTTAAAAAGAGCATATGCGTTGCAACAAAAGAGATGTTATCGCATATGTAGATAAAATTACATAAATAAAATAAATAAATATATATATATATATCTCTTCTCATTAGTACATATGTATGTAAATTTTATAAAAAAAAAAGGATATTATTTTGAATTTCTAGTTATTATTGAGAGTCGCAAATGTGTATGTGTGTTTTAGCTTGCGTTTTGCAAATTTGAACGATTTTGTACACATCTTTGGAGAAAACTCAAGATGTACAAACTATAACTGTACATACTATCTCAAAATTTGCTTCTCTGTGCTTTGCGATCGTGCTATGCAAATGCATAAATCTTGAAATCAAATTGACTCAAAATAAACGTTAAACGGCGATTGGTTTATGTTAGAAGTTTAAATAAAATTAATAAAATTTTCTATTTCTGCCATACACATCTGGCTCGCTATCAGTGTCTGAATGAGGAATAATGAAGTGATTCAACATTATTCTACACTTCGCTATTATTAAAAGTTTGAAATACGATAAACTGAAAGGTCAAAGAGAGTGCGCGCAATTAAAATTGCCAGGCTTTGTCGATGAAAGATAATAAGAATAAACATTCCCTATTGCTGGCCGTTTGTTATTTTATTAATAACGTAATTCTCAGTTATTTCATTGATAAACACAATATCTACGTCTAACAAGACCTGTTAATATCAATATTGCTTCAGATAATAATAGCAGGCACAAAATCGAAATCTAGGTAACTTTTTGCGGCGTATTTGTTACGCTTTGGCCGATGCAATCTAACAATGGTCGCAATTTGTGAGAACTCGATTGGATTCCGGGCCCATTCAAGTGGGAACGGAGAATAGCTCATCTTAATCAAGATCAGTGGTAGCCAATTGCCAATTAGGTTACAAAGAGCGCACAATATTATCATCATCGCCGACTGTTAATTTCGATACGATTATCAGCGGTACTGGCAAACTCTCACATGCTCGATAATTAATTGTGAAATGGGAGAAAATAGAAGCTTCGATAAGTCGTGAATATTTTCTGAGCGCTTTTGTCTGCAGGAAAATAACAGAAAATGCGAAAAGTAGATCTAATGATATCGGTTCTCAAGCATCATGTTAAAAAAATATGTCAGTTATTTGACAGACATTAAATTTATAAATGGCAAAACAAATAATTCTAAATTCTGTTCAAAAGTAGATTTCATAATAGTAGTGAAATTATAATATTATACAATAATATCGAAATATATTATTATATTCTCCGTGATTATTATATTCTCGTGATTTTAACGAAATTCATCAAAATTTATTTTTGGCTTAGTTTCTGCTCTACTCTAGCGTAATCGCATTATATCTACGTATTTATATTCCATTATTGGACATCAAGCAGCAGACAAATTAATTACTTTCGATTGCCGGAAATGAGATTTGCTTAAAATTTGTGCGGAATCCTCTCTTGTTTATTTTTTTATTTTTAAAATTTTTTCTCGTTAATACTTCGTAAATCGCTATTGGCGAGAAATGTTGATGACACGAGAAATATTCTGATTACCTGATATTTATATATTTCTACGGGGTTTTTTTGGTGCAATTTTTCCATTGAAAGAAAGTAGTTTTTATATTTCACAAAATGTGATATCTCGATAATATATGAAATGTTTGTTACTGAATATTTAACGTTAAATATTATTGTTGTTTTCAGTTTAATGTATCTTGAATAAAGATCATATTTTATACATGGGACAAACAACATATCAGTTTTAATACCGGATATGGAAGATTAGCTACTATTTTTCTAAAATCGCAAAAATCGTTAACGATTTTCCGTTGACAGCTATTTTGTAGCGATATTGCGCACGGAAGCAAGGAATATATAAATATATTAACAATACAGCAAGAGTGCACAAATGTGCACAGGGAGCACGGTGAAATTAAGCTTCTCGATAAATTGTACTGTTGGCATAACGAACGTTCGTTCGTTAGCCGCATTCGAGTCGCGTAGCCCCGGTAGCGTTGAACAAGAACATGTGCTTGCAATCAAGATGTTCGATAGCCAAGAACCAATTAAGATTACAAAGAGAAGCCGATGGCTACAATATTACTGCATTAACCACGGCAGACCCGAATCGCGGCCTGCACGAAACGCGCTGGAAGAGGTTATTCCCTTAAATGTAACCTCGTCCGACGCTTGTTAAACTTAATGAATTCCGAAGCGTATAGCGCGGCAGCGGGGCGTTGCGCCACGTAGGAGAGACGCGATATTATTTGTCAATCTTGTTAATTTACATGCAACTTTGATGAACTTATCTGTCGCGAGGATCAAATTTTCCAAGAATTATGCATATCCTTAACTAAAACAAGAAGGTACACGCAGAACGACGAGCGCGTTATTCGCAATATGACAAATTAACGAAATTTCTCCGGAAATATTCGAATTTCTCTGAAGAAATTCGATTTTAAAAATCTCTCTGAATGTGAAAGTTATCGTGTAATATTCTCACACAGAAAGAGAAGCAGTTGTGTAGTGATTGCACAAACATTAATATTGCTGTGGATCCAAGATGTGTAAATAGTTTTTCTATTTCGGATTATTTATGTATGATTTTCTCCAGGGTGCCCATCCATCTTTTCCTCGCGATGAACTTGCGCGCGAATTTCCCGGTAAACGTCGGCAAATCGGAAAGCCCGTATTTCGAAAGTAACTCTTCATTTGGCCGGAGGCATGCGGTTCGTGGGGTACGCGTGCACTTCCTTCCGGGGGTGCAGCGCGGCTCCGGAGCGAAGCTGGGTTATAGTCGCAGCTGTATGATTTATTCAGACGACGCGGCGTAACTCGCGAATATTGTTTGCGCGACGACGGTCCACGGGAATAGGAAAGGCATCGGCGGGCGTTCCATAAACAACGCGGGCAACAAATATATTTAGCAAATAAGAACGGTGAGAAGAGAGAGCGTCTGGGTTGCGCGCCGGTCGCGTTCGATTGCGTTTGATGCATATACATGGGGAAAAAGGGAACCGGCTGTACACGTAATAAAACCGATAGCATATCTGAGGAAGAATTTCGTGCTAGTGCGAGAGAGATATATATGTATATATATATATATATGCTTGCCTACGAAATACAATTACGTATCTACCGAACCGCGAAAACGTATCGATATGCAACGGAAGAGATGAAAATAAAATTGAGAGTTAGACAATGTATTCCAACGTGATTAAAATCGCGTATGGTTCGTGGTTCTCTTAATTTTTTATTTATTAATATTACTTGTAAAATCATATTACTCTCATTTATTTTTGAAGAAGAATATATTAATAATATTTTCTTGCGCACATATGTGCACACATGTAACATATCTCGCGTAAGTTTCATTACATCTTGTCTAAAGTGATAGACAGACGATGCGGTAGATCGCGGGGCGACATATCTCGTAGGAAGCATGAGATGGCGGCATTAGATCGGCGCGAGATAACTCGCGCGTCAGTAAAAGAGGGTTAATTCGCATTTACCACGTTACATCCCCCATAGGCGTTCAGAATTCTCCATCCAGAAATCGACCGAAGATGCGTATACGCGTCATGCAAATAAGAACCGATGCATATCTTTCCATTAATGAGCTATCTTGCCGCATCGTTAATATATAACGCGCAAATTGTAAATTAGACTTTCGAAGTTGGAGCACACGCAATCTGTTAACAGCGAGGGGATTAAATTCTCGTTTCCCTTCCCTTCTCTCTCTCTCTCTTCCTTCTTCCTTCTCTTCCTCCCTCTCTCCTATTCTCTGTCTGTCTGCTGGCTGTCTGTCTGTCTGTCTGTTTATCTTTCTCTTTTTTTTCTCTCTCTTCCTTCCAAAAAATAATAAGAAAAAGATAGAAAAAGTATCTTTTGCAATTCGATAGTAACGACTAGAATTTGGCACGTTCGTGATTTCCCCAGTTAGATCGTGCGGGGATGATGGGACGGCGGGATGAGCAACCGCGGCGACAGGGGAGGAAAGCGGTGATCCTGGAATCAGGGTGACCGCGTAAACGTATGCATGAGCCCCGGTAAACTCGTTCCAGGTGCCCCTGGGCCCGCGCTGCTTAATTCAAGAGGCTATTTCGTCCGCGTGAAATGCGTGACTGCTCACGCCCAGAGCATTAAATCGCGCGGGCTCGCCGCGCATGCGTCAGCAATTAAAAGGAGCGTAATGTCATCGACCTTGAGAACTCTGAGGAGAAACGACCAAGTATACACACACACATACACACACTCTCTCTCGAACGACGACGGTCGATCAACATCGCGACGTGGAGGAGGAAACGATTGTGCAGACGAGTATGTTATCATTGAACGCTCATCACACGAACGAACTTAACGTACTTACACGAGTATACCTCTCTTGTCTACATTTCCGTGATACATCGAGCACGCGATGTTCTTTTTTCGGCGTCTATTCAAAGCGAAACTCGATCGGTATCCCAATCTTTTGCTAAATTGAGCTCTGCTGTGTGTGTGGGTTTATTAAATGACGTGTACGGGAAACACGCGTGTTCGTATTCGCGACGCAGAAATGAATTCTCTCGAACAATAATGTGTCAATAAACCTGTTGATTTAAAACGAATAATGAAAATGAATAACAAAGAGGCCACTTGAACCTCTGGAATTTCTTGTTGTGCGTGACACATAGAAAAAAAAATTTTTTTTCAATATTTTATATCGTCGCGCGCCCGTATAGAAATATTGTCGGTTTTTCGACAATTTGAGAGGCAAGTCTTCGAAAAAAAAAATACATAATAAAAAAATACAATATATAAATTCAGTAAAATAGCAAAATTAAAAAAGTAATTTCTATTTATAGTTTTAATGCCGTTTTTGTTTAATTTCTTTATGTTACTTTTTGTGAAAAACTGAATAAAGAGTTTGACAATATGGTAATAAAAATACATACTCTAAAATTTATAGAAATAGCGAATAAAATTTAAAGTTGGTTATTATTCTCATTCAAAATGTTTTGAACTATTCTGCTGCATAATTTTACGCGGTCTCGCATTCATGGAGAAAATGCCGTTTACCGTGATGACATTATTCTCCTTGCACTAAACAACAATGCAACGGATCGCCGTGATGGTGCATTCCGCCCGTCCTATTTTTCGCTTTATTATACCGCCTGAATTTTATCACGGCTGATAGTCCGGCCAGTAATTGTATAGCGAGGGCGCATCTTTTAGTAAATTGTTACGGAAAATTTGAATATTGACGTCTATGTTATGGATTTATGTTATCTTTTAAACGCGTCCACAACGCACGTAGCATTTATTGCATACTAGCAAGAAAAAATATACAACACTTCATGCATTTTTTAAAAGATTTTAGATTCATCAGAGAAAAAAAAACACAAATTCACACATGCAACAACAATTAAAGTCAAAATAAAATAAATCGCGCCAACACAAACGTGTGTGTGTGTGTGTGTCTTAAAAAACTATAAGACTGTCAGAAAGCTCGAAAGAAATGTGTTATTAAATAATTCCACGTTTTAGTTTGTTTCGTCATCTGGATTTATGCGTAATATGACGCGATTACATTTCACGTTGAAATTAGCAGCATTCTCTTTCTTTTATTTTTTTCGGTCTTTATTCCAGTCTCGTCATACCGAAGCACAGAATTCTTCCTCTGAGCGAGTCCACCATTTTCCTCGGCGAGCCTTTGTCCACGTCGCGGACAAAAGGAAAACATAATTCCTCCAACTTGCGTTATTCTTACCGACCCTCTGGGCACTAGCATCAAAAAGAAGCAACCAGGATTTTCTTTGTTACCACGTCGTTTCACGTTGTTTCTACCGCGGCCATTATCGTCGTTATCGTTTCTAACGGTGAGATTTCAGAAATCGTGTTCGCGGTACAAATTTTCACGCGCGCGATAAGTGCATAGCTTTTGACGCGATATCGCGAGGTGCATCTTCAAAAACAAAAATAGTCGTGTTTTTCTTATTTGCGCAGAAGTTTCTTATGTATGTAAAACATTCCGAAGATATGTCAAGTTTTAGTAGAAATAATACTAAGATTATACGCGCGCGGTAACATTCTTTAGAAATTTATACAACATTAAAAAAAATAAACTCAGTAAAATACATTTAAGATAATATATGATAAATTATGCACGATGAATATTTATATGAAGACGCGAAGAAAACGTATATATAAATATTCATACGTACAAAAACGCTTGTATGTCGAGCAATAAATACTTCTTGTTCTTTGTATTTGTATCATCATAAAATATCGACATCATCTTTTGATTGCACGAATATATATCGAAAATATTTTTGTTTTCCACATGTATAGTTTCTCTATTTGTCCAACCATCTTGCATTCTCTCCTAGATCCAGTTGCCCCGGGTTTCTTGTTGCTCATAATCACAAAATTCGTAAAACCGCTCACGTCAGAAGGTCTCCGGAAGAGTTCTCTCGCGCGCGGCACTCGCGCGGCGCAGTAACTTTCATTTTATTTCCAACACAGTTTCTGGTTTCCTTTGAAAAGCTCAACTTACTTTCACCGTTCTTATCTTTTCTTTTTCTCCGACTGGAAATCAGCTCCGCCGCACGTACTGCTAAAGAGACGGGGAAGAAGACAGAAAATGTCAAGAGGAAGTCAAAGGGACACGCTGCAAAGTAAAGCGGGAGGAAATCGATTGAGAATAATGTATCCTCTCGATCTGAAAAGCGTAGCGTATGAGAACGAATATTTCAGCCGATAATATTTCGCGAAATATATATCTTCCCGTCTATTTTATCTATGCGTCCCATCTTTCTCAAATGTCTTTTTACATTACGCTGCGCGCAAGTGAGGAGTAAGAGAAGGAGGGTCGGCCTTCCATAGAACTCGCGTTCATTAGAAACGTCATCGACTTCGCCGTTGAAGCTCGGCCGAAGTTTGAAAAGAATGTACATTTCTCTTTTGCTTCCGTCTTATTTATTGTTTTCTCCATTCCTTACACCCGCATCAGATTCTCAATACTTGGAGCAAATATATTTCTGTACGAGGAAACAGAGATTGCATCGTAAGTAAGAAAAGACAAATGCCTTCAAATCGTCCAAGAATAATTCCATTGTACAAAACATGGCGAGAAATGGATAGATTCCGCGGGATCTTTCCGCAAGAGTGTGCGCGATATATCTCGTCGCTCGAAGACTTTTCGTTCTTATATGAGATTCTTCGGACGAGCAAAGAAGAAAAAGACTCGTTCCGATACTCGCTCTTTCGCCACTTTGTTCGGTCCTCGTCCGCAGACGATATTTCTGAAATAGCTGGCTTCTAGTTTTCATCCTCCGCAAGCAATTTTTGGAGCCAGCCTTCGAAATTTTAGTGCACTTTACGATTTGTCTGCGGAATTTTAAGAAGAAGACGTTATTTTCCCTTACGCGATATCTGCTTTGCTCTCGCGCCCTCTCTCACTCCCCGTGAGCTCTCTCTGTATTTTACCATAGACAGATGATAAGAAATATCAAAAGAACGTGTAATCATGAGAAATTCTTGCCAATTACGCGAGTTCTTCTCTCTTTTGTTGATATTGGCTCGCTTGCACACTGGCTCGCCTACAAAATTTTCGAAATTGCTCGCTTCGAAAGTTTCCGCCGTGACCCAGTAACTTCTAACGACTTTTATTTCACGTTTTAAAGTCCTCGAGCTTCTGAATCTCTTCAAAAGTTCCTTTATTCGCTCTCCTCTCGGAACATCGCTTCCTTGCGCGCGATCGTGTATATACAGAGAACGTATGTCCCGGAATTGGCGGAGAACGGACAGATAGCGTTTTCCCGTGTACAATTTGTCGGTTTATCAATAAATATCTCTTGGCGGAAAATGTTGGAAACACCGATCGTTTCCAAATTATGTGAGAAGAGAGACAGATGAAAAGAAAGAGACAGAGTCGATGCTGCATTTTGCTTTCGCAGTTTCTTCTACCTCTCTCCGTCATTTCATCTTCATCATCCTCTCTTTGCGCTGTCCTCAAACCTAGAAAAATAATCTCCTGTCCTTCTTATTAGCTCCGCTTGCGACAGACAGAATTTTCAAAAACCGATCGTTCGCGAGCCATCCGAGGGGTCCTCGTAGTAACTTAGCTGACACTTATTTCGTTTTTTTGAAGTAGTTTCCGGTTTTCTTTGAAAGCTCCTTCATTTATCGTCTTTATACCTTCGCTCTCTTAGCTCGGGCTACTTCACCCGACTATTCCGCACCTTACTCGGATAAAAAACCTTAGCCGAGAACGGGGAAAAGGAGAGAGGGAAAAGAGAGAGAGAGAGAGAGAGAAGAGGGGATGAAGAGACATGCGGCTACATAAAACGAGAGGAAATTGAGCGAGGATAATGTGAGCCCTCGATCCGAAAAGCAGACCGAGCGTTGGTGAAGGTTGGAATTTCCTTGACTTTTCGACGAACGAGCGTAATATATCATCATTGACGTTACACACTCCGATATTTTCTGAGTTTTTACGTATTCGCTTGATTTCAGGATACGTGACCTTTTTTTTACGCCGTCGTAATTTACTCGTTGAGCAAAATATGAAACATTAAAAAATTACACGTGTGTCGCTCGCATATATAATATATAAATCCTTTTTTCTTTTTTTTTCTTTTTCATAAAGCGCGCGCGCGAACGTAATAGTTTCAAAAAAAAAAAGAAAAAAATTTCTCTCTTGAAATGTCATCCGGATCTCGCTTTGATCCACGGGACCTTTTAGAGAGATAAATGTAAAATGCGCGATAAAATGTCTCATCTCTTCTGTCCTAACTTCGTCTTCTCGGCGTTTCGCAATGACTGTATTTTAATTCGTTCGTGCGAAAGGAATTTTAGCCGCGTGGTTACTCACGGAAATACTTCTGTTTCACTTGGTGTATAGTGCTTTTACAGTTAGTTACGTTCGCCCGAGCTCTTAGATGTGCTTTTAGTTTTCTTTAGGAAGATTTTGTGGTATTCTCCGACTTTCGTATTCTTCAGAGAGTTTCGTTATATCGTTTCCGCAGCGCATAGATGAGTTCTAAACTTCGGAAAATTTATACAAAAAATTCTTCTGTTTTCTTTTTGTTGTAAAACTGGTTTTGAGTATCGTAGTGGAATATTTAAAAATATATATTTCTTTTATTTCCTCATAAAAGATCGATAACTTAACTGATTTCTATTCCGTAGATCACATCTAAATAGCTCTGTCACGTGAAAATATGTCGCGGATTTATTTGTCAGATTTCTCAATAAAAGTGAAGAAATGAGAAACACGCGCGCGCGCGCGACGATAAGCGAAAAGTAAAAGGAAAGAGAGAGAAAAAGAAAGAGAGAGAGAGAGAGGAAGAGAAATCGTTCTATAATAACGCATTCCTTTATCTCATTCCAAAAAGTGAGCAAACCGATCGACAGCGACGGATCTCTCTTTCTGTGGACGTGAGCGATATATTTCCACCCCATAATTTCATCCCTCTCCCGTCCTTCGCGTACGTGCTTGGAAATTAAAGTAACGGGCGAGAGTCACCGCCGCCCGAGTGCAAATTTCGCGTACGTCTGCCGGTAATGCTATTAGCGTGCGTCGCTAACACGTCGCGAAAAGTTCGTTCTCTTCTCGCGAAAGGCGGGTTAATTCGATTAAAACTCGTGTGTGCCCTCCCCTTCCATAATAAAACTGCTGACACTTTTAATATGTCAGTGTGGTATACACACATGCCCTTCTTCTCTAATAACAATAATTCACCGAAATGTACTAAGAAAAAGTTGCGTGGCGCGGTTAACAAAAGATTTACAATCTCTCTCGCGGTAAGATTGAAAATTATGAGTTTTCTTCACTTGTAACGCGTGAGATAACGAATAAAAGGTGTATGTAACACGTTTTCTACATCATAAATGATAACTTGACGTTCCCCACACATATCGCGATAGCTCTCACGCTGCCGCGGGAGATTAAAAAAAAAAAGAAAAAAAAAACCACAGACGTTTAGCATAACCCGTGAGTGGGAAAAGCGTGTTAATTATAAAGCGGGGAGAGCGCGCATAATGTGCAGACAGGCGAGCACACGTGAGTGATGCGCGTGAAGCGCATATATAGGACTTGGTGTAAATAATGATACAGTATTATTTACGCTACTGGTGCGCTGTGCGACGTGCAGTGACGTAATTATACTGATCTAATTGCGCTTCGCGTCTGATGCGTGTCGCGAGCGTGCGCGCGCGTGCAACATGAAACAAGAATTCGCGTATAATATGTTATACACGTGTTATGTATTATCTATAATTTAGTCGCGACATTATCTTGCCATTTTATCAGTTATTTTACAATAATCGAGATATCAAAGAATTTAGCGCCTCGCGTGTTTTTTCCCAACGTCGTTCATCATCACGGCGATGATAGGTAAAGACGTTGTTGAAAAAAAAAAAAAGAGAGAGGTGTGTCTTTATATAAATAAAAAACGATTCGACGCGCAGCGCACAGGGAGGGAGAGAGGAGCACGACGAATGCATGCGTGAACACGCATCAGCCGTGAAACATAATCGAGTTATCGCATAAAATGTAGTCCCCGACTGTCGCGACCAGGCCGTAATTCCCTTTTGGAATCCGCTGAGGACGCATAACGCCGTTTGGATGCGACAAAAAAAATGGATACACGCGCGGAGATACATTTTCCCGTCCGGCGATTTCGGCGACTCCCACTCTTTTTCATCATTTAAACATACTGCAATGGCGATATGCAGAATGTTGTTAAGCCCGTGGCGCAGAGTTGTACGCAGAGTTATACAGAAGAAAATGTTCGAACGTAATAAAAACGGGTCGTACACACACTACGATATAAAATCATGATATATCCCCGAGTTCGATGAAACACACGCGCTTGTAAAATGTGTGTCAAAAAGTTTGTTGTTTATCCAACAACACATATCTAAAACACATTGTACGCGCGTAAAATATTGCTCACACACATGAGGGAGAGAACGATATAATTTGCGTCAATTTAAAACGTACCGGTATAAATACGTGAAAACAATTCCTGTGTGTATTTATTTGTTCGACGAAACATTTATTGTTCAACAAAACAAGAACACAACAATAGAGAGCGATGCGTTTTCTCTTTTTTTCTCTGTTTATCGCGCATCGGGAATTAAACACAAAGATTTTCTAGTTTGCGCGAAAATGTGGTGTGTTTGTGCCTTATCGACAGCTGTAATCTGATATCGATTCCGTGAAATTTCGTGTCGCGTTTTCTCTCTGTGAACTTTTCTAGATTTATACACTTGCTTCGTCGAAAACTAAAGCTAAGAATGCTGCGTCGACACATCGTTACGTGTTTCAACGCTAAGACACAATCTTGTTTCTTTTTTTCTTAATATTTATCTTCTCGTTCTCTAAATTCGTAAAAAGAAGGAAGATTCTTCAAAGAACTTTTTTTTTCTTTTTATTTTTACACGAAGTACGCATTTGCGTGGGCGAAGTCCGATACGACGGAACATTTTTCCCCCCTCTCCGAAGTAAGATAAAAGCACCGCCATTTCGACGGTGAAGCACGATCGGACGCGGAAAACGCGAGAGAAGAGAGCGAACGAGAATCGGAGAACGGCCTTTGGGAATCGATACTTTCGACGTCGTTCGAAAGCGATGCTTTTCGAAACGAGTTACTCCCGGCTCTGAGTTTCTTCGCAAAAATTTTCCCGGTATTGTGTTCCACGGTAATTGGGTACTTTCGGCCTTATCCCGGTCGAGGTTTCACCGAAAATAGCGCTCGCCCCAGTGAGAATCCGTTCGGAACTTTTTCGCGCCAAGTTCTCGCTCGATTCGGCGCGCCAGAAACGAACAAACGAGCGGGAGAGAAAGAGAACGAGAGAGAACTGATTTGGCTTAACTCCTTTTGCGCGGAAAGATGAAGCTATATATGTATGAGAACATATAACTATATATAACTGTATGATTGCGAATTCGCAGGAAGGCAAATATTCGATGACAAAGACGATCCTTCCTTCGAACGTTTCTCAATATTTATTTTTGCGCTCCGACCGATACGCCGGATTTTCATACTTTCCGCGCTACTACAGATTGCAATCTAAGACGAAAATGCAAATCCATACGAATACGAGAAATATGTGCGTATATCTGCGTGTATATGTGTAGTATATATTGCACGTATAGATTCGTAGAAATGATACGCGAGGTAACATACACATATATATACGCGACTGCAGTATAGATATTGCGTGAAATGCGAATAAACAAATAGATGATAGATAAGAGTGGATTTGAAAAACGATAGAGAACTCTCTCGCGTGGATGAGCAGTCTTGTTCCGCGAGATCGCACTACAATCGAACGAGTTCCGAGATCGAGAGCGGGAAAAAAAAAAAAAATGTAGATCCGCGCTCGTTTGCGCGCGCGCATGGATAATTTGTTACGTTGTAATGGTATCGCGCCGTTTTTCAATAATGTAGAGAAAGAGGCGCAGAAAGGACTTTCCGTGTTCGTTCACCTTAACGTTGCGCGAATAATTCAACGCGACCTCCGCCGTCTCTCTCTCGTTATTGACGTGCCACTAACGCGCGTAATGGATTCTTACTTAATGATGAGACCCGTTCGGATTTCTGCCAACAACCTATCGAAATGGCGGAATAGTTCAGCATCAAACCTCCCAGATAGGAGCTTTCACGTTGGCTGTGATGGTTTCGCGATGCCTCGAGAATGCACATCTCATTTGCGTATCGGAAACAATACGTTGTAATGTAACGCGATATTTTTCTTTCTTTGATCTCGTGTAAAACTTTTCTCATTCCACATATCACACGTTACGCCGCGGATGTTAAAATACAGCGTTTTTGTTTTGTTTTGTTTTTTTTTGCAATTATCGGATATAACGGATTTATATATATGTGCGAAATAACAGTGAGGCAAATGCTCTTAGCAAAAGCCGTGATCTATATTGCGAATAATGTGTTTTTATTTGCCTCAGATTTTGAAACGATAACATCGCATTTACAGCGCTTTTTTTTTTATCCGGTATTTCGGTCTGTATCAAATTGATATTACAGAATTTAATCAATGTGGCGCATCGGATCTAATCTCCTTCGTCTCTGCTCTTCTCTGTCTACACTCCTTAGAGCTACCGTCTGAAGAGACCGCCGGTCTCTTCGCCAGAGACTCAGACGCGACTCGCTTAACCGAGACCGTCGTCGTGTAGAACAGCTGTGGTCTTTTTAACTTGGCGCAACTGCATATCATGTGTCGGACGCAAAAATTCAAGGAGCCGCAGTAAAAGCTAATGCTTCTACACTTACCCTCTCTTACTTGCTTTGACTACACGCAAGACAGTCCCGATTTAACCTTCGTCTCGTCTTTTGGAACATAGATCTTCTGACGAAAACATTGGCGCCGATACTTTCGAGACATTAACGAGCTCCCCGTTTGATCAAAACTTCATCTTAGAGTATTGCAACTTTTGCAAAATGCATTATCGATGAACACACCGAGCTGTTTACTTCGACGAATAGTTGCCGCGTTAGGAAGAAGTAAAATCACGCTCGCTTTCCGCGGCAATCGCCGGATAAATTAATTAAAATGCAGCGTTTGGCGGCTTATTTATATGCGCATCTATAATATTTTTGATTAAGATAGATCCCTAAACGATTACATTTAATGAAATACGAAGTATCGCGGAGTATATTTATAAGATTTGATTATTCGGTTTTCTTTGCGCAGACAAGTTTGTATTTCTCTTATTTGAAGAGATCTATAAATTGCCAACGTCATTTTATAATGAAGCGCTAGATCTTTCTCGCACGCGTAATTATAGCTCCCGACGCCTATGTTGCGAATCCTCGTTGTAGTGTCTCGCTAAAAATACATGCTTCTCATATTTGTATCCGTCTGGAGTGGCGCAAGGTCATTGATCTTGATCTGACGCAGACGTGCAAGTTGATTTTTCTCTGCTGACGAGAACGATATTGTCAGTATCGTCGTGTATAACGATTAAATAATCTCTGTCGATCATTTTCTCCATCCCATTTAATTGCACGTTCCGACAATTCTCACGTATTTTAAAATTTTTTTTTTATACGACAAAAAAGAAAATAACCGAGTTGAATGAAAGTCAATGTGTATTTGATGGAAACGAGATATGTAGAATAGTCTCATTGGTTATTTTTACACAAACGTTTTTTCAAAGTTTTAAAATACAAAAGCTTTTTTATTATTACATATTTTTTTTTAACAAAACGTTCATATTTTGTTCTAGATCACCAGCGAGTTTTTCACGTCCGGTCACAACAAAATTCTGCAGAACAAACAGGTAAGAACGCAATGAAAAGCGGAGTTGTGTGGGCTTTAAGCAATAGCGCCATTCTCCAAAACGGGGGAATGACCAGATGCACTGCGCGTTATGGAAAATACTTTGATGCTTGATGTCGTATATATAATTCACGTGAAGAATAATGTGCAAATGTTGTGCACACTCGCGAGACGGTGGAGCATTAAAATTTGTCCGCGAAAACCGGCACGCGCGCGCCTGTATCGCAAAATGGCTTATGAGCACGGTTTCGGTCGACCAAATGTAGCTCTTCTCCCTCCCCTCAGAACAATAGGTGGATGCAACGCAGGGTTCTCCGAATACGCTTTAACTAGATTACATACTCCGGATTGCGAGAACCGCGCCGCCGTTTTATGTATATACACGCACGCGCTATAATTGGAGAAATACTCGTGCGAGCTTCAGGCAAAGCCGCTTTACTTCTTATCCGCGCAGTGATTCTGGGCAAATTATTGGATCTCTGTGCAGAAGGACTTTTACATTAATTATGATAATATCCCATTAACTAATATATGCGTCTATATCGGCGGCATGTTTTATTCATTCGATACGTGATGACGTGTTTTGTACGCGAGCTTTAAATATTCATTTATGTATATCTAATTGACCACACACGGACTTTCCCTCCTCGGAATTTAAAACCGGAAAATTAATAAAGAATTAAAAATTATTAATATTACATTACACAAAAATACGTTTAAAAAAAATTTATCTTGTAATAATCCGCGCGTTATTAAGCAAAAAGAGAGAAAGAGGGACGTTCAAATCTGTTGTTGTTGGGATACTACAACCGGTTGCACAAATGTACAATATATCGACGAGGTAGGGCGAGGAGAGGTTGGAGGACGGAGAGAGGGAGAAAGCTGCGCTAAAATTATTAGCGCAATATCGGATTCTGCAAACATCCGGTGGTTCTAGCACATTAATGGTATTATTATTTCATAATGCTCACGCTTGACAGCGAACAAAACCGGACTATGGTTTTGTTTATCGATATATTCTTCTTTATCTCTCTTGTTCCTCCTCCTCCTCCTCTCTCTTTCTCTCTCTTCATATATTTCACTCTTTACGAGCAGTCGATCATAAATTTTTCCAAGTGCGTCGTGAATGCCTCCGATGAAGGGCTACTTCACCAGCTTGGAAAACACGTAACACGATCGAGTTACTCGTGCGCGCGAGCGCAAGGAAGTGCGTAAATTCAACTATTTATCATCAAAAGAAAGTGATGATTTTCAGTCAGTGTGTATTGCATAAGGAAGAATGCGTGGCTAAAGTTCATGTAATATTGAGGATATATTCTGTCGAATAGATCATCTATGATAATGGATCGTCATTGGACATATCCAATATTACATTTTGATTGACGAAATTTTAAAACTTTGCTGGAACCGGCAATTAAAAACAAAAAGAAGATCGATATATCGATATGCGATATTATGATGTTTGCATAGACAAATCTTATTCCTGATCAAAACGCTACTTATTAA
>QVNV01027922.1:0-14787 GCA_014825455.1 Pseudomyrmex pallidus
GTTTTGACATCAACACAAAAATCTGTCATTTATCTATCTGCACAACGTCCTGCTTTGGGCTCTAGATAGCCGTTACTCATTGAAATTCATATTGGATTCACCTACAAGAGCCGGAGGTCACACGTCTACATTTTACATTAATGATTAATATAATTTGTTTTTTTTTTTACACGTACCTATATATTTCACAATCTTTCTATGTGTACAAGCGTTCTTAGCGCGCATCGGCACGACCGTTTACGCATGCGACGTATTAATCTCATGCCGGCTGCGCCGCCGTTTTGAGATTCCGTCGATAATCGACTCGGCGTCGGCGGTTAAGACAAGATGGATTTGTCACGCATCGCTGTCGTTTAGTCGATAAAGTGACGAGAGTCACAGCCGGTGGTACAAGGTGCTAACTAGACAGAGCGGCACTCAATTATTACCGTCAGACCTCGTGTAGTTTAACTCATCCACCCCATTCCGTCGAGCCTTCCTCCCCACCTGCCCTCAACTAAACACTTTACGAGCAGCTTGCCTACACGTCGCGCGCGATCAGTGTCGTCCTTGCAACGCCTCTTATCGAAAATGGCAGCCCGTTAACAGCGTACACGTAGTCAGGTATACCTCGCGCTCTCTCGCTCACCCGCGCGTACATATAGGTGCCGACTATAAGGCATCGGCTTCCACGACGCGTCGTCGTCGTGAGGATATAGCATCGACCATACGCGACGGAACCGGCGATTAACGCGCGAAATGCACCGACGACTGGCACGTGAAGAACATCGACGGCTGTCAATTCCGACTTGATCGATGAAAAAAGAAAGGATTACGAATAAAGGAAGCTGCAACGTCGAGAAAGCTGTAGATACATTGCTATGCAACACTTTTGTTATATTACTAAGAAATTTATCTATTGATTCTTATGTCGTTTAATTTAATTTTCGATTGTGTGCTATAAAACTACAGTAGCGAGATTTCCCATCCGGCCACACAGTTTCGAGAGAAACTGGAAAGAAATTCTCAAACGAGGGAACGCTACGTAAGAATCCGTCGAACCACTTGATAGTCATTCTCTCTGGCTGTATATCCTATTCTTCCCTTGGCAAGCACGCGCAGGGACACGAATGTATCTCGAGCATTTTTCGCGTGGTAGGTGGCACAATGCGAAACAAATTTGTTGCCAGCACGCCGGATGATGTAACGCCGCGAAGATTTCTCTAAGGAATTCGCAGCAATGCTTGCATTCGTCGATTCGTATGGGGAGAGAGTCTCTCTCCGCACCGGCAGAAGTCTCCCGATACGCGCCGTTCATCGCGGGATCATGCAAGGAAAATTGGATGTGGAACTCCCGTCGAGATCGGTTCGAAACCTTCCGCCGGAATTTCATCGGCTATACAGGAAGATCCCCGTAGCTCATGCTTTTTATCGAAAGTTTAACTCGATAAGCTAATGGAAACTCTGTCGATGCTCTAGAAAATATGGCGAATAACAGATCGAGAATGCAGCCACTTAATCGAGATGCTTATCTCCGGTTTGAAAAACACTTATGTTTTTTTCTCTACTTTAACAAATCGAGCATGACATTACAACGTGTTATAACAACAATAAAAAAAATAGTAACATTTCTTTGTGTGTCTGACGTGAAATATTAAAAAAATTTTTTTTAAATATTTAAAACTCTCGAATATAATGCTGAAAGTATGCACTTTTATAATTTTATGCAGTCGTGTTTAACGATATCGTGTTAATACGATAGGTCGTCGTTAAATTGAGTATGTGCGCATAAATACGAGTTATTTCGCGATATTTACGAGGGAAAATCTTTTTATCCTGCCTCTCGTTCTCTATACATTTAAATTTAATCCCTTCTGAAATTTAATTCTTCGAAAACACGCGCGCAACGTACATTCTGTTACGCCTCTTCGCTCGCTGGCAATTACCGCCAGCCGTGCTTTTGGTCCTACGACGTACGTTGCCGGTTGCCTCGAGACAACGAGACAATCAATAAACAACACGTGTAGATAACAATCGTGGGATAGAAACCCTCTATTTTCCGGGATGGCTACTGTAATTGCCGTACGTGTTTCGGCGAGCTTCACTTCGTCCATGCTTTCTAGTCCGCGCGAGATTGGACGGAAAGCGTATGCGAATATCTCGAATTAGCTATTTCTCCGTGAAGTGTCACTTAACTTTACGTTGTCAAGGCTAACGTTTCACTGTATGCAATCGCGATGTGCGCAAAAATAAAACAAAGAGTAAGATTTTTTTTTTTCATGTGAGTTAAAGTTTAAAAGCAAATCTCTCAATGACATTGTAATTCTTTCTTTCAGTGATACTCTTATCTCTTGCCGTTTGCTTTCAATATCTCTGTAAAACAAATGCAATATGAAATAAATTATGACCGCAAAGAGTGATATTGTTCGGACAATCGAATAAACATAAAAGAGATGCAGCAAAACCGGCATCTTATTTCCGCCCTTGACGAACTGACTTCTGGAACTCTATAAGAAGAACTATATATATATAGCGAACTATAAAATAACGAGCCTCTTTTGACAAAGAAACATTGTATATTGCCAGTGGCAGTATTCCGGCTGTTCGTGGAACACCGAGAAACGTGCGCGCGGTTGCTACGACGAGGCTAAGAGATTTCTTCCCTGGTAGAGATCGGGGGGGTAGGTTGGGACGAAGGGAACAAGAGCGAAGCCCGGGAATAAAGAGTGCGCGGATTAAGAATGCTTCCTCGGAGACGAGTTATAGTCGCTTCCTTCCCGTAGTTGGAATTAATCGGCCATTCCGGAGGCGATGCATTAACAGAGACAGAGGGCGCGCTACCTTCTCTCCACCCGACCCTCCGTCGCGCCATCCCTCCAGGAGTCGAATGACTCCTTTTATTCCGGGCTCATTCACTTCGATACCCGCGATCGTTGACAATAAAACTTCCATCCTGGCGTACGGGTGCTTCGATTGTCGAAGAGGTTTGCTGAGCCGTTATTTATTCATCGACACGCTCGACTTGTAACACGGTTACATATCCAAAGATTAAATTCATGCAGGTGTGATTGACGTTTTGACTGGCGCGAGATTAAAATTTCGAAAAGTTTCGCGTTGATTCTAAAGAATAATTGTCGTATCAAAAAAATTGTACTTTTAATTGTGTGACATTATTGATATTATAATTATCATATTTTCTAAATCAAAGATATATATTTATGTGGAGTTAGTATGAAAATATTAAAAAAATGTTGGAGCAAAGTTGTAAAAACATAGTACAAATGCGTTATGAATATCACGCCGCAGACTTATATTTACTCTCTAGGGCTCTTATTCGATACGTTTTTCTCATAATAGTTTGCATAATTACCGCGAAAAAAACTCGGAGGATATCTTTGCTGGGCTTAAGAATTTGTTTTTCTTCGGATTACTATAGAAAAAAATACAAAAGTGTGCGAAACTCGTGCGTGCGTTATCCGTTGTTAAGCTCGCTAAGGGAGGACGAGTTGTTAGAGAATGCGATACGAAATTTTGATACGTGCTGTGCATTTTGCCTCTCTATCTCATGCGCCCTTGCCGCGCCGACAAAATCGCGTAAACGCGCACTGTCTGTAGGCGGTTGGCGTAGACGCAGTTGGTAGTTGGAGATTGCACGAAGAGCAGAAGGGGGGAGAGGGATCGCATGCAAATATACCGGGGAAACCTCGAAACTTAGCGCCGGCTAATTACAATCTTGACTTCACCCCTGAGCTTCATAACGGGTAACGGCGCCCGCCATGCCTGCCTTACCAACTTTTTGGCTTATTGTCCTTACGTACTGGTCACGAGGGATACCTAATCTAACTCACACCTTTTCGCTGTACCGAGTACACAACGAAAGGGACGATCCTAAACCAGCGACTTTTGTTCGGTAGCTACTTTCCTCCTCGTGTATAATTCCTAATTCGCACGACGAGACCTTTTTCTTTCGTTAAGCCCGCTCTGGACAACGAAGCGAAATTCGCAGCAGACTCGTGACTAATTTTAAATTCACTGCTACCTTACATTCTACTTCGAAGAAATGTAACTGCGCGACCTGATCTCACGTTGGTGGTAAATCTTTTTAACCTCTTTTTTAAGAACATATCTTTTTTATGCGTCTGTTTGAAAGAAAACGATCGTATTAATTGTTGATTCGATTGTAAAATTTGCTTTTGTTTTGAAAGTTAAAATTAACATATCTCCATTGTTGATTGTGAGCGCGCTTTATGTAATATATGATGTAGTCATGTAAAGTAGTACCATGTAAAAGAGACTTATCATATAAATATTTTTTGATTACAAGCAAATCACACGCTTCGTCACTATTTCTGATTTTTCAAGAGAAATTCACGCTGTTTCGCAAAAGCAGCGTTGTTCTTGGTCGTGTTGGATTCGGAGCTTTCGCGAAATCCATGGAAGAAGTTTTCACGGTGGCGCTTGCGCGACTTCGAGTAGCTTCTGTCTAAGAGAAGACGAGACAGGAGGCTGACGGGACAGGCGGTCCACTTAAAATCGATACCGGAGTGCAGCCGTCTCCGTGGGGTGCAATTCCCATGCAAATGAATTGCACCGACACTGGCTCTGCGCAGCGAGAGGGATTGATTTTTCCAAAGTTTCGTGGCACTGCGTCGCGCAAAACCCTGTCCGGTAAATAAGATTTTGCCAGACTTTTGCTAGAAACTGACGTATTATTCGCAGAGATTGCTGAATTATAAAAATAATTAGGTTTTAATTATTAATGGACAAAACTTTGTGCATTCTTTTTTTTTTTATTATTAGATACATATTAGATACATATAGTCATCATCTTCAAAAGATCGTTTAGTGTCTCGCACCAACTAAATTATAGCGTAACCTCTCTATATTCTTTTCATGTCTTTAACTCCGAGAGCAAATATCGCGTACTAATGAGTTACGGAAGTGTTAGACCAAGCACAGTGTGGAATATCAATTAGCATGTGTAATTGCGATTAATAGTGTCTTTAGACTATATCTTTCTACCTACGTAACTTCATTCCGAGGAATAAAGAGAGACGTATATAGAAGAAAGGAAGAGAAAAAGAAAAAAAACTGCGCGTTTTTCAATACATATTATATTCATTATCTTTCATCCAATCGCAGCAAGAAGTAGATTTTTTTTTAAATAATGACGTTACTTTTGTAATGATTAATTATCTCTTGATTCTCCACGCGATTGATACATAATGCAATCGTTAAAGAGACAAATAGTAATGTGCAAGACGTTTGATAGTAATTAAACCAGCGTATGATAGCGACTCCTGTGTGCGCATAAGCGTCACATGTGGGGACACACACGTTACGCAAACTTGCCGCACGACGACGTGGGTCGCTTATGGTGGCCGCTGCGTCGTTTCGCACCTCACGGTGCATCAAGAGAGAGAGACGCATCGCCATTATTATTCCGAGTGATGATTATACGCGCAACCACGGCTGTACTAATTATCCGGGTCATGATGGATCGCTTCCGTACGGAAGGCATGTACCCGAACAATACTTAGTTATTTCCATTAAGGGCTCGATGCGGAGATCGTAACACCGACGCGTAACAATAATTAATCACTCGCGTATTAGCGGCCAAGGTTCGTTTAAGCCGGGACAAGCGTTTCGAGATTAGGGTGAGCGCAACCGACGCCTGCCTCGGAACTGGACTTCCGGCTCTCGACACTCGGCCGGCGGCGTGCGATTACTCGAGGCTTTTTAGGGAAAAGAGTAGAAAACGTTCGCGCGACTTGTGTTACACCAGGATGTAATACCACTGCGCACTACTTAAGAAGTTACTCTCGATTGTCATTGATTTTACCTTACAACACGATTATTATTCTTTTTCAATTGTCGTAAAAAAACAAAATGTTTTCAAAGATATCTTTATTTGGAAAAAATATATAGTTTCTATATTCTTAATATTATCAAGTTCATTACATGCAACAAATCGCATTTTGTAATTTGTTACGTTCACAAAAATAAAATTTCTGTTTATTGATTTTTTTTTTAGTCAAAATAAATCTGCATTCTATTAAATTAGTTCAGCGGACACTTAACGTCAAAAAATACACGTGATAGAAAATGTGAACATTTTCTGGAATGGTTCGCGAGCGGAACATATAATTCCATTATGTAATTCCGCATGTTACATTATTCCTACCGCATGGACAATGTTAACTGAATGTTTCGTGTCAATGTGTTTACACTGCCCGTGGCTATAGTTACAATGTAAATGTTCTGTCCAGAATGTATACAGTTTCGCGATTCACATTCGAGAACATCTCACTAAGCGAATGCACCCTTCCAATCGAATCACGTCTGCTGTTAATTACTGCATTTATAGTAGTTACGTAATTTAAATATTATAGCATGCGTGTCCGATAAATCTTCAAGTGTTTAGCATTGCCTTGATTTTTTTTTTTAACTGGAACACTGTCACTCCGTATGTGACAGTTAAAACTTGATCATGTGAAACGCATGCGGTAGTTAATAGACGGAATAAGATGCTTAGGACTTTTGCTGAACGAAACTTGAATAAAGATCTGGACATTATTCATTTCAATTAGCGTGATTCGAAAAGTTATTTAAGCTTTAGCTGTTTGGATCTTATATTCGCATCTACTCCATACAACGTGGAAATATAGATATATTAAAGATTGAGGTTGGAAGTCAGAGTTTTTTAATTAACTTATTCCGTAAATTGATTCTAATTGCAATTTTTTTATCGATAATTGTTACAAAAACGTATTGGTGCAAAAGCGTTTTTATCGCGGTATAAAATATTTCTCTGCGATCTGGTTTAACATTCTAGGAAAATAGGGAAACGCAATTTCATGTCTACGGGTGAAAATTATGACCACGTTATTGTTATTTCTACCGGCAGCAAGGGCCGAGATCAAGGCGCATAAATCAGTCACCGTGACATCGCGGAGCAAGACACATGTCGCGCGCTAATGCGAGATAGCTTAGCCAAGTAAACATCGCAAAATTCTAAGAAGATCTAGAAGTTACGTCACATGTAATGTCTTCTCTCATTATCATTGAAAGTTATTTTTATCATTGCATTACTTCGATATGTATATAAAACTTTGATTCTATAATCCCAATAAATTTTCCAAAAGTTAAATTAATTAAAATTATTTCAGAAAACTGTTTACATATTCAAACATACAAGTATCAGACTGAGATACTATACAGTACAATTGAAACAGCAGATAAATGTTAGATTGGTTCGTATAAACATAGACAGTTCTATGCGCGAGTAATTCTTATCTTATTTGTTATATTTTTATTTAATAACAGTGTTCAATAACTCTCTTCCTCTCTCCAAATAATCAGGTTTATATTATTTTGCAAACACACAGTTCCAGCTATTCTCGAAGCGCGGCCAAAAGTTTCCGTCTTATAATCATTCGCAGTAAAAAAAATATTCGTATATCTTTCGATCTTCGCGGTTCTTTTAATTTATAGACGGGCCAGTTCTTGGATCCATAAATCGAACGGCTCGTACGTGTGGGATGAGCAAGAAGGGCGAAAGAAAAGAGGAGGAAACGGACAAGAACGACGTTTTTACGACGAGCTCGCTTGCGTAAACGAGCGAATCAAACTCCTTCCTCGCCTCCGCTTTGATCTGTCATCCTCGTCGTCGCGCGATGAGCTCGCCGCCCGTCAGCATCAACCGACCGACGTGCAGGCTCCGTCGGGCCAATTTATGATAATGAATCCGGAGATTTATCGCCGGCTTCTCGCTACGACGCGATATTAAGCGAGCCAGCGCAAAATTAGAATTGGCGCAAGCGAGTCACGTCGCTGCTCTCTCGCTTGTTTCTGCGGCGTCGTCGTATTCGCGGCGATGTCTTCGTTACACTTGCCGAATATTCATCAGTAGATCTGCGGTCGCGATTAGCCCAAATCAATTTTTGCGATACGCGCCAAATATTTAGGCGCGTAAAATTATGTTAGGAATTTGCACATTTCAAATGCAAAAAAACTTAATGTGTGAAGAAAAAGATGATATGTCGTAATATTATGTGACACTAATCTTATTTTGATGAAGTTATAACGTGAAATATATGACAATGTGTTTTTATTAACAACGCAAAATAGTGGCAAATAACTACTTTTAGCAATAACTAATTTTATTTCTCTACTATTGTGAGTAATTAATATTTTTTCAAATATAAATATATATATATTATATGTATTTTCCATATACACACAAATATAGATTATACACACACACACACATGTTATATACATACATATGTATATATATGTTTGTTGTAATAATTGAAAGAAACTCTCTCCTAATTGACCAACTGAGTTAGTCATGAACGAGCTGGACAAGTCGTTAGACGTACATGAAGAAACAGTTAGCAAAAAGTAACGGTATGTGTACAACGGGAGCGCACATACACTCGCTGCCGCGCGCGACCGAAATTTTCTTGCGCTGCGAGAAAGGAGCAGCGCGACGGTAATGTATTAACCAAACCGTCGTGCCGTGAGTTCGGCTCTACGCTAATGAAACGTAGCAGAAATATCTCGGTCGTTTAATTAGAAGCAATAAACGGAAGGAGTTCAATTGCCTGGTGTATCCGTACAACCTCACCGTTCCCGAGTCGTTTCACCCTCGTCTAGAGCACGAATACCATTCGGCTTCTCTCCCGGCCGACCTTCCCTCACGATCCACCTTCGCCGCCTCGCAGTAAGGTGCCTCATACCATTACTATGGTAAGACCACCTTGGTGCTTCTCTCGATCCTTCTCTGCCTATTCCCTTTCTCTCCTCTCGCTCCAAGTCCCTCTCTTCTTTCTTCTTCGACTTTTGAACGTTCACACAGAGACTTCCTCTATAATTCCACCACAAGCTCCAATATTTAGTGGCCGGTTTCTTCCTTTACCGCGAAACACCTCGACGAGGGTGGTTAACTCCCAAGGGGTGAGTATGGCTGGCAAAGAGTGCAGAATGAGCTCTAGGCCCCAACGACGACGTTCGATAAGTACGCGCTAGCGCGATTAAGATTTCATGAGTGCCGGCCGAGATCGTGGAGAGTGTCGTTCATCTGATATGCACAGACAACTGTGTGACGAGACTCCGTTACGGGACCCCGAAGGCTCGCCACCGCTTCGCAAGGGAAACGCGGTCTTACTATGCGTTAGACGACGACCGCAAGCCCAAATACCTCTTGCCGACATACACCTTGCAGGTTCTCCGCTTTCTATCAGAAATAAATTATCGTTTGTGGAAATATTATTTTGTTATTTTGGTAGTTTTTCCTCACGTGTCTGATTGGATTTCTGTGAACAAACGAGCAACAAGCCTCGTCATCGAGTAAGAAAAATCGACAAGGTACGTCGCATTGATAAAAAAAGAAACGGCTGATATAACTTTGCATCTTTACATTTCTCGTTGACAAGAATTTCGGTGACTTGACTAAAACATAAAAATCACGTCGATTCATTTTTCAGTAAATATGATTGTGAAGAAACATACAGAAGCAAAATCAATTTTTTATGTTTTTTACAAAATAATATATAAAGACAACATTTAATATTGTATTCAAAACAGAGTTGAAATTTTTTTTCAATTTGGGCTGAAAGTAGATGCGATGTCATTGCGATGGACAGAAACAGTGGGACGATGGAACATAGTGTCAAAAAGCGGAAGCAGTGACGAACGCGATGCATAATCAAATAACGAAGTAACGTGTGCGGTTTTATGGCCTGGTCGGAGGTGTATGTGTAGCAGCACAACGTGCGCGATACGGCGCTTGAAACACGTGCGATGTACGAAAATGTGAGTTTAATAAAAGGACGAATGTCACGGTTACACGCGACGACGAGTTAACGACTGAATTAACACACTTCGCGGATGGAATAGAAAAACTGACTGCAATTTCCTCGTAATCCTTTATAATTTGATGTTGCAAATGATAGATCCAGAATGGAGAGCATTAAAGTAAAAAAAAAAAAGCTTTGATTCTGAAAATAAATTAAATAGATAATTTAAACCTGTGTGTGAAATATAACAATAAATTTATTTATACTATTTTTTACACAATACAGAGGAGATGATAATATATGGTTCGTTATTTATATTTTGTATAATAACTTAAAAAAAAAAAAAAAAAGAAATAGAAAATCTTGATTTTAATAAATATTGTATACTGATTTTTTATTCTCGTTTTAGGGAAAAATTTATTTTCAAAAATCGTAAACATATTTGTTTTTTTTTCTGTTGATCAATATTATATACAGATGCCATCTTATTCTCTAAATATAGATATGTTTACGTCATATCACTCACACGTATAGTACAAAGAGACATTATTTATATTTTTCTCTCTATTAATAATATCATGACGAATAAATATTGCGCACAATTCTTTCACACGCACATGCAGGAGGAAAGCAGCGTTTACCGGTCAACGCATCCTCCCGTTGTTTTTGTACGCGTGGGTCGCTTTTTAGTACGCGCCGCGAAGGTGGCAGAATGGCATAACGGCGATAGTCTGGCCGGTACATTAGCAGCAGGTTTAATTACAAGGCCGAAGTGGTGGCAGAGCAATAGCGGCGGCAGCTTGGAATGGAGTGTTCGCGAATACTCGCCCGGTGCTATATTGATTCCCGAGATTGTTCGGTCGCGGGGGAAAAGAGCGGAAAAGGTGGCCCTCTCGAGTATGTGAACTGACGGCGGGTTGCGAGGATGCGAGGGGTTTGCGCTTGGCTCGCAAGACACGTTTATTGTCTCCTCTTTTCGTGGTCACCCTTTTCTTTATGATCAACTATCTCACGTCTCAAACTAGTGCCAAGCGGCAAATCAAACAGCGAAGTAGAAATCGTGGAAAGAAATTAAGAAATCGCGCGGGATTATTTTCACGTAGATATACTGCAGTTTTCTGGTGCCATCTAAAAGTATTTTTTACGATAATTTGATTGCGCAGACAAAATGCACAGTTGGGATATATTTGTCTCTTAAAAATGAACAAAAAATGAATAATTGCAGTAATTATTATTTTTTCACAAAAAGACCGTGGTATTGTATGTGATGTGAGGAGATATTGTGTGTATATAAAATTTTTATACGCGAGATATATATCTCACGTTTATAATGCATGCTTGTGAGTCAGCACGTTTTAGACAACAACTATGTAGAACACCACAGGCACGCGCGTAACGCGCGCTATCGATAAACTATAACACACATAACCACATATTCTCGAACTGTCAAAGTTGTGACAAAAATAGCCGAAAACCAATCAGCGTCGCAAAAAAAAAAAAAGATAATATTTTCAAAAGGTATTCGAGATATTTGAGTTCGATGTTAACACTTTTTATTAGAGACCGACCGGAGACGTTCTGGATCTTTTTTCTGATAAATTGAACATATTTCATTGTACTATTGATATTTTAAATCTACTTTTTGAAACAAATGTCTGAGAAAGTCGTCAACAATATTGTTTCAAATCGCACCTGTCGTTATACTGATGATTTTTAACATATTTTCGAGAGATTCAAAATTGATAATAACACACACACTTTGTACTTTAGGATCGATAAAATAAATACCTTTAAATGTACAAAACACAGTTTTGTACACACACAATGGATATACGGTCTCTTGGTAGCCGGTGGCGAGGAAGGTCGACGCACTTGGACGTCGCCACTTCTTTCATGCGTTACCATCCGCGACCGGTTGTTCTTTTTGCGCTCGACCGATTCCTTCGCACGCGCGTGTGCGCCTTTCCTTTCAGCCAAAAAATAAATCGCGGCGGCAGGCAATGTAACGGAGAACTTACGAGCGTAGATTCGGAGCAGAAAGACAAGACGCATTCTATGAATAATGGATCGCCAGTGGCTCATTATACGGGTGAAGGGTCAAGGGCAGTTTTATATATGAAAACATGGACGGTCGGGCAAGGTAAAAGAGGCTGTCGCGGTAGGGACTAAGCGCTCGTCGTTCAGTCCGCGCCGCAAAAGCTCTTCAAGAGTTCTCAGAATGTAGAGATACCACGCGCGCGTGTTATGTTAAGCTCGTAAATATCTACCAACGCGCTAGATGCTAATCCTGATACAGATGCGTTTGTCTGTTGCTGATTTGTGCGTTCAAGAGAGATATTATACAAAAGCTGGTGTTACTGCATACACATACACACATATATACGTACGATTTTCTTATACAAATAATTATAAACTGATAAAAAATTTTGAAATTCATTTTCGAAGGTATACTTTCTATAGGAATTTGAAAGAAAAATGTGTTTCTGAGTTTAAAATACAATTGCAATCGATTAGATATTATGTTTTCTTCGCATTATCTAAATTACTTTTTTTTTTATTGTCCATCTCAAGTACATATGTTCTTATCTTACCGATGTTATTTTATTCTGAACGTGCTGCAAAAAAGCAATGATCTCACGCGTTACTTCAACTTGAACGTTACTTCCTCAACCTCGTGGAATCACACGACTCACTCTTCAGATCTCGTGGAAAGGTGGCGATGCTTCCTCTCGCGAGATGAGAAAAAGACAGCGGACGATAGTAGGAGCGGTGTCGTGAGCCAGTATAATTAAGGTAGAAGAGATCCGAGAGAGCGCAAGAGGTCTAAGGATAGGATAGGAGAAAGAGGGGGAGGGAGAGAGAAGTGCCCTAGATCACCGGACGTCTAGCAGCGGAGCTGTGAGCGCAGATAAGGACCGCCACGGCGACGGCCAAGATGGACGGCCGACCGGTCTCAGCACTAGCCGGGCTCTCCGCTCCGCTACCACGTCGCTACCAAGCGAGCATCTCCTCCGCCTGCCTCCCCCTGGTCCCCAGAAGCTTCCTGGGGATCCTTATTTATACGCCGTCGGCCCAGACTAACGCCCATTGTCCCATTTCACCCCCGAGGTAATCTGCCGGACGCAAATCTAAGGCCCTGATCCTGCGGGCTACCACGAAAATCTATGACGCCTTTAATTTACACGCACCACACCCCCACTTTCTGCCGCCTCTGCTTTCTGCCTGGAATCGCGACAAGAGAAAGGGGGACCTTCGCTCGGTCCCTTGTGGAGTGTCAAAGACTAACCAAGATTCTCTCGAGAAACATGAGTCTCTCTCGTCTTTGATTGACCAATTATTATATAAATTGTCAAGGTTCGTTTTAGTGAATATATTCTTCTGAAGAATGAAACTTGTCGACGATAACAGCAAAACGTGATACTGCTATCGCTATCTTTACGTCGTTTCGGATACTTATCAATCGCTTTTTGTATATCAAGCACGAATATATGAAAGTTATATAGGTAGATAACGCGTATTATATTACACTAGTAATTAACATGTAGCACTTGTCACGCTTAATTGTTCGAATTATTTTGTGACAACCGTTGACCTCGTGTCTTTGAGAGCTAATTGCAAATATTGAACTTTCCTAAGCACACGATTCGACCAGACGAGATTCGGTAAAGACGAGTGTGATTGAAGATGGAGTTGTGCGAGTGTGCGAGAGCGAAGGATTGGGCGCGATGTTCCTTCCAAAATCGAGGTGGCGCGTCGGGGCGATGGCCTGGGTCAAATATTAACGTCGGGCCCGATAATTGCGAAGTAGATTGTAGGAAGGGCGGGCTCTCTCTTTCTCTCTCTCTCTCTCCCTCCATAGTCGCGCGATCGGGCAAACTCCGGAGTCCTCGTGCCTGATAACATCTCGCCCTCTCCATAAATATGTCGCAGTGAGCTTAACCCCCTTGCCTATCTGCGAGGCACGAAGTAGGGGAGGCATTAATGTCAAACCGAGACGCGAGTTATGGCTCCCCCGTCAATTCCCAATGAATTCAGCGTTTTCGGCAGAGAATCGATGCGTTCCGACGAACGGCCGAGAGCGAGTTCACCCGCCAAATCGCATGCCATTTTTTACGGTTTTCGTCGTTTGTAAAATGCGCGGCGCGTTGCTACCCTCTGTTGTCGTATGATCGATTCCAGCCCGTGGAAAACCCGCCGTTTTGACGATGGTAGGAACTGTATTAGGTAGGTGATATATTTTTATGCTACCGGTGAGAAAGAAATATGGCGTGATAACGTGTAGGAAGTTTTTCTAATGATAGGTAACAGCATGTAAGTGTTTTTAAATGTATATTCGCATCGTAAATTTATGAGTTTCAAGAGTTTCGAGAAATAATTCTTTTTCCTTCAGATTTGATGAAATCGAAAATCTCTGTATATATAATCTCTGATATTGGTATTATATAATGTACGATACATACTGCTTACATATTGTTACACATATTGTTACGAAAATAGATGATGCAAGTAGCGATCGGAAATACGAGAGAGCAAGTTAAATTCTCTGTTTTTGCGCACACAAGTTGTCGATGGCGATCATCGATCATCGTGTCGTCGTATCGATGTGGTACGCGAAGACGTATCTTGTGTTTGTGAAACGAGGAAAAGACCGATTGATGTTCAGCTTTCGACAGTGATGGAACGCGACATCGTTTCCTGACATGAGCACGCGAATGTCCGATGATTTAATCGTTATAATTATAAACTAGTGACATAATGTTCAAGTGATTTCGTAATCTTGCGAGTAATGTTGCATTTTGCTATAGTTCGCAACAATTTAAGGAAGAAATATTATTAATATTAAAAAAATATTTCTTATTTAATAATTTTCCAGTTTTATATGTATATATATAAAATTTACATTTTATATGTCATATGTATACTTTTCTTTTTAACCTGGATATAAAATATTATAATATTGCTTGACTTTTCAAAAACATTTTATCTTTCTCTCTCTCTCTCTCTC